>JAHKKF010492859.1:0-12710 GCA_019740295.1 Labeo calbasu
ATGTTTTTTGAGCCATTAGGAGTGCACTTGATCTGCTGAATGAATCTCAGTGAATGCTGGTTTTTATGTTTTAGGACACTCTAGCTTATGCCACAGCTTTACTAAATGAGAAGGAGCAGTCCGGCAGCAGTAACGGATCAGACGGCAGCCCGGCCAATGAGAACTCAGACAGGAGCCTCAGACAGGTAAAGCTCTGTCTGTCATTAATTCTGCATCAGTTACATCATAAAACAGTGTCAAAAGCAATTTGATGAAATGTACTAGTGTTTAATAAACAATTACATTTGCTCTTTCACCATATATCTCTCTCTTTCTTTCTCTCAGGGATCCGAATCCCCAATGATGCTGGGCGATTCTCGAAGTGATCTAGAAGATGTGGACCCCTAATGCTTCTCATTGTTTTTGCGCAACAAAACAACACAAAAAGTTTCCCTCCGACGGAAAGATGTTGTGGGTCTAAATAGACAATCAGAAACTGCATTTGATCTTCTAGGAACTGGAAAATGGAGCAACCAGAAGCAGCCAAAGGGCCCGTCGGAGCGCTCGCTCTTCAGGCCGCCTTGTCGGAGACGTGAACATGCGCGAATATCTCTTTTTTTTTGTTTGTTTTTTTTTTTTTTTTTTTTTTTTTGGTGGTTAAAGCTTGGCCGGATGAAATTAGAGTTCAGGTCTGGCAAGTTATTCAAATGTTTCGTCTGACTCGGTGAGTTCTGTCAGATGAGGACTTAATAAAAATGGAGGCGTTTGTTTCCTTGACGTTTTTACGCCGAACTACTACTATGGTGCCAGACGGGGTGTTTTAAAAGAGTCAGCGTATATTTGCCAATGTAATTAAGTAGATACTATTCATGAGAAATGTAAAGATGTGTTCCATAAGTGTAATTTCAAATGTAAAATAATATTTTTAAGAATCCTTTACTGATTTTGTTTATTTTGTTTTGTTTTGTGGATCTGTTTGAGAGGTGCCTCAAATTTATTCGAAAAAAAAGAGGAACTTGCCAAGTTTCTGAGAGTCAAATAATCACACCGTTTTTCCCTTCTCTTTCTTGCTGGTATTTTTTAAATGCACTTTATATTTGAATTCAGTTTGTGACAAATTCATCACGTGGAGACAATTGGACGGATGTCCCTCGCTGCTCTCTGTCCGTCGGTTTTCTTGGATAGGAACAGCATGCAGCAAAAGACACAAGCTGTTTATGCAAGTGCTAGACAGGAATATGATGGCGGACACTGAGGACGGACCTTACGGCGGGAAGACATATTGCATCGGCAGATGCGTCCGAAGACACATATGCAACACACTGTCCAACAAGCTTTTCTTCTTCTTCCCAAAAGGCAACGAGTGCTACAATCAGCAGAGCTTGTCACTGAGAAACTGTCTCACTTTTTGTGTTCATCTGTTTTGATGTTGTCTTGTGCCGCTCTGGTATGAAGGTCTAGGGACGTGAAGACACTTTTCAGGGTTGATTTTGCCAAATTTGTCTTTTTTTTTTGCCTGCATCTTTTCTGTTCAGTCTGCCTTACGCAATGCAATTCGGATGGCGAGGCGAGGATAGGGCGGAAAGGGGGTGAAGGGGAAGGGGAAAGACAGCGGTTGCTGGAGGGATAGGAAGTTCTCACAGAGCAGTAAAGTGCCTTTACTCGACTCCTCCCCTACGCCGCTCACGTCCTCGCCTCGAGACAAACCAGTGGACGCGTCGTGCTACACAAATGCCTGAACCCACTCGACATTACGATAATAACGCACACATACGTATACTCGAATGGCTCGGCTGCGCTCATCTCAGAGCGCCCTGTTGGGACCTCGTGCGTCACAGTCCCTTGTTTGAGCCGGTCCTGTGATGTCTCTCTTTCAGGGAGTCCACAGGATGATTCAGCTGCCGTTTGCTGCTCATTTTGTATTTAGACTAGAAGACTTAGTGACATTGCTTCAATGTTTACAGCGGAAGGACCTCAATGCCACCTCACACAAACGTGCTGCTTTTTACCTCACAGTCACCTGCTCTTCGCAACTTTCATGTCAACGTTTTTTTTGTTTTTTTTTTGCTGCGCTTCTGTGCATGTTTGTACGTGTGGGAGACTTGCTGGAAAAGAACTGCGTAAACTGGCCAAAACGACTGAAACAAGCTGGTTTATAAAATGAATCTAAAACCAGCCTAAGTGGATTTGCTGGTCTTTGCTGGTTTATGCTGGTCTCTCAGTTGTGTTTATGTGTTTTAGTGTCCTAAAACCATTTAATACCAGCCAACAGACCTGAAAGACCTACTAAGAGAAGTAAACCAGCTTAGACTGGCATAGCTGGTTTTGGGGGGAGTTTTGGGCACATGAAACTCTAGATTGGCTAGGCTGGAAGAGCTTGTAAAACCAGCACACTTAAACTGGTTTATCATGTTTTAACAGCATTGTGGTTTGGGAACTTAAATACAAGATTGCTTAGACTTTAACAGGTGTTTTCAACAGGGCCTTGTTTGCTGGTTTTAGAGTGGTTTGGGGCACTTAAACTTAAACTCTGATCAGGCTGGAAGACCAACTGAGAGAGGCAAACCATCTCAGACTGGTTAAGTTAACAGAGCCTGCCTGCTTAGCAGGTTTTAGGGGAGTTTTGGGCACTTAAACTTTAGATTGGCCAGGCTGGAAGACCTAGTAAAACCAGAACACCATCTTAAACTGGTTTAACTTGTTTTAACAACTTTGTAGTTTGGGCACTTCAATTTAAGATTGCTCAGGCGGGAAGACCAGATAGAACCAGCACAATATTTGAAACTGGTTTACCATGTTTTTTCAATAGGTCCAGCCCGGTTTACTGGTTGTAGAGTGGTTTGGGGCACTTAAAGTCAGGCAGGGAGACCATGTAATACCAGCACACCATTTCAAACTGGTGTAACATGTTTTTTCAACAGGGCCAGCCTCGTTTGCTGGTTTTAGAGTGGTTTGGGGCACTTAAATTTAAGATTGCCCAGGCTAGGAGACCAGGTAAAACCAAAACACCAACTTAAGCAGGTTTAACATGTTTTTTTTTTTTTTTTTTACAACTGGCCAGCCTTGTTTGCTGGTTTTAGAGTGGTTTGGGGCACTTAAACTTAGCCTGATCAGGCTGAAAGGCCAACTAAGAGAAGCAAACCAGCTTAGACTGATTTAAGTTGATGTAGCCTGCCTGCTTAGGCAGGTAAAACCAGCACACCATCTTAAACTGGTTTAAAATGTTTTAACAACATTGTGGTTTGGGGACTTAAACTCAAGATTGCTCAGGCAGGAAGACCAGATAAAACCAGCACACCACCTTGGGCTGGTTTAATATATTGTGGGTTTTTTTATTTTTTCAACTGACCAGTCTGATAAGACCTGATAAAACCAGCACACCATCTTAATACAATCGTAAACTGGTTTTACATATTTTTTTCAACATGGCCAGCCTGGTTTGCTGGTATTAGAGCCCCTAAACTCAAGACTGATCAGACAGAGAGGCCCGGTAAAACCAGCAAACCCATTAGGTCTGGTTTAAGCAGTTCTTTTTCAGTAGGGTCTTTGACTTTTTGACTCTTTCTCTTGGTTTTGGCCTCTAGTAGTCAGCGAAACACTGCAGTACTCACAACTGCCTTCATGCTTTGAATCAGTAAATGGTTCATTGCTAATTCACCGCAGCAGATGTGGTAAGCATTTGGGACAATTGGATAGACAGGTTTTAGGATGGAACAGAGAACTTTTTGAAACGTTTCATGGCTGAAGGCACAGGGTTCAGTTACTAATGAGGGGAGAATTCATCAGATCAGTGCCTGAGCATAACGCAGCCTTCTTATTTTGTTGAAATATGCACATTTGCAAAGTTATCACACTAATTTCAGCTCAACTGCCTGCTTAGGTTTTCACTAAAGGAGCCCGTGAGATTCAGTGCTGTAGAGTCTTTGAAAAATGGTGTACTTGAGTGAACAGGGTGTGTTAAAACTATCAACAAATCTGATCCTCCTCCCTCCAATCAATCTTTTTTAACCTTTCCTACACCTGTAGATGCTGTACCAACCACTCGGTAGATCTGTGACAAGGCTTGCGTTTTTAAGCCGGGTGTCAGGACAGGGTTAAAGATGCTTGAAGAGTTTTTAATAACTGGTGATTCTTTGATTCATTTCTGCTGCGAGTGTGTATGATGTGTAAAGGAATCTGTTAATGCATGTTAAAACCACATTTTAATTTGTACATCAGAGTTTGACAATGAAAACATTTGATATAAAAAAGGAAAAACTGGAATGCACAACTTCTCAGACTGTCTGATTTTGTATGTGTCAAGTCTGAAGTTGATTTAAGTCCATTACATGAAGTTAACATAGTTTGTAATATAAAAATATACAATTATAAAAAGAACTACACAGTGCACATGCATAATTGTAGATAACGCTCCTGCCAAAAATAGTGAAAATAGATCTCAGTTTCAATTAAGAAAATATGTAAATGTAAAAGTTGAAAAGGGCTGTTCTAAATACAGTGGTAAAAAAAGTGGTATTATCTGTAACATTGTTTACGGATATTGAAAATTCTTTAATTTAGCAGTATTGATGCATTTTTTAAATATACTGGCTTGTTTCCTGTATTTTTTTACAGCTAGCTGTCATTTAATGCTTACCTTTTCCACTGTTAAATATAATTTTTAGCAAATCTCAAAATGAATACCCATTTTTTTAGTGATGCCTGAATTCACTTGTAGAATTTAAAACAATTTGTTAATTTTAGTTTTTTATTATTATTTAAACAAAATAGTATAGATTTTTATAGCCATAACATGAAAATAATTATTGCTAATAGTAATGCACATATAAATGTGCTTTGCAGTTCAAAGATCTTTTAAAGTGTTTTAACACCCCTTGTAGAGTGTCTAGATTGGATGTGGTTATATCCAGAACCAGTTACAATGGACTTATGTCGTGTAATATTCCATAGTGACAGAACTGAGCTCACTTGTGTAACACCTCCAACTATTATATGTGTTACAGCAGTTATGTCCATGGTTACGTGCTTAGAGAAATGAGAAAAGGAAGAACACACATCCCTCAGTGGTCAGGTGGCTGATGGGACGGGCGGTGCCTGCAGCATGTGGCGATGGCGGCAGCTCCTTTGTCTTCTCCAGATGTATGAACTACACAGGTATTTCCCAAAGCAAATGCCCCGCGAACGACAGAACCATGTGATAGACCCTGACAGCCTGTCAGTGTCCACGAGTCCTCACATGAAACCTCCACCTGAAAGAAACGATGCAAGTTAGTGCTGCTCAGATACACCAAATCATGTTTTGAAGAATCCACAGTTGTAAACTCCAACTGTTATAAATGTTAGAAGGTGTGCTTTAGTCGATGAAAACTTCTTGTGACATCCTATATCAGTTTCTGTGAAGACATGCCTTCCTACCAGGACATATTTAACATTCAACAAAGACAAAGCATGGTTCACAGCAAAACTCAAACAGCTTCGCCAAGTCCAAGAGGATGTCTACAGGAATGGGGACAGAGTCTTGTACAATCAGACCAGAAACACACTAAATAAGGAGATTAGAGTGGCTAAGAGGAACTATGCTGAAAATCTAGAATACCAGTTCTCTTCCAATGACACAGCTTCAGTTGTGGAAAGGCCTGAAAGACATTACAAACTACAGGACACCATCCCTCAGCACTGAGGCGAATCAACAGCTTGCTGAACGCCTGAATGAGTTTTATTGTAGACACCTCCAGCAACCCCCCTGATGTGCGTCAAGTCTTCAGAAAGAACAAGAGAAGAAAGGCACCAGCCCCAGACTGTGTCAGACCAGCCTGTCTGAAAACCTGTGCTGACCAGCTGGCACAGATCTTTAACAGATCACTGGAGCTATGCGAAGGTTTAACAAACGCTCCACCATCATCCCTGTGTTAAAGAAACCCAAAATTACTGGACTTAATGACTACAGACCTGTTGCTTTAACATCTGTGGTCATGAAGTTTTTGAAAACTGTTTTTCGCTTATTTGAAGAACATCACTAGACCCTTACTGGACCCCCTGCAGTTTGCCTACTGAGCAAACAGGTCTGTGGATGATGATGTCAACATGGGACTGCACTTCATCCTGCAACATCTGGACAAAACAGGGACTTATGTGAGCATCCTGTTCGTGGACTTCAGTTTGGCCTTCAACACCATTATCCCAACACTCTTCCAGACCAAACTAACCCAACTCTCTGTTCCTAGCTCTATCTGTCAATGTATCACTAGCTTTCTGACAGATAGGCAACAGCTAGAGAATTGGTAAATTCACATCCAACAGCCGCACCATCAGCACTGACGCTCCTCAGGGTTGCGTCCTATCCCCACTGCTCATCTCCCTGTACACCAATGACTGCAGCTCTAAAGACCCCTTTGTCAAGCTCCTGAAGTTTGTGGATGACACTACAGTCATCGGCTTTATCAAGGACGGAGATGACTCTGCTTACAGATAGGAGGTTAAAGAGCTGGCTGTATGGTGCAGTCACAACAACCTGGAGCTCAACACAATTAAAACAGTGGAGATGACAGTGGACTTCAGGAGAAACCCTCGGCACTCCCCCTACTCACCATCATGGACAGCACTGTAACGACAGTGGAGTCATTCAGGTTCCTGGGCACCACTATCTCTCAGGACCTGAAGTAAGACAATCAAATTGACCCTATTGCCAAAAAGGCCCAGTTGAGGCTGTAACTCCTTTGTAAACTGAAGAAGTTCAACTTGACACAAGGGCTGCTAAAACTGTTCTACATGGCCATCACTGAATCTGTCCTTTGCACTTCAATAACTGTCTGGTTCAGCTCAGCTACCAAAACTGACCTTAGAAGACTACAGAGGATAGTCCGGATTGCTGAGCGAATCATTGGTACAACCCTCCCTACCCTCAAAGAACTATACTCATCCAGAGTGAGAAAAAAGGGTTGGTAAAATCATTCTAGACCCCTCACACTCAGCCCTCTTCGAACTGTTGTTGTCTGGTCGGCGCTACAGAACACTGAGCACTAAAACAGCCAGACTTCTTCCCCATCTACCTCACAAACAGTTAAATGCCCCCAACATACATTATGTTGTCTGTTGACTCTTGTCTATTGTGTATTGTTTTTCACATATTTATTTTTGTCTTGTCTGTCTTGTCACTTGTCATCCCGTCTGTGCACTGGAAGCTTCTGTCACCAAGACAAATTCTTTGGGTGTAAGCACACATGGCAATAAAGCTCCTTCTGATTCTGAGAGTAAGTCACCTGCTCGCTGAGACCCGTAGAGTCATGTTCTTTTAGCCGGCACTCCAGAGAGGACGTGTGGCAGCAGGAGGCGTATGACATTCCACCCCTTTTAGCAGGACATGCCCTGCGGCTGCCATGTAGAGGGCGACCAGAGTCCGATACGTCTCCAGTTGAAGAGGAAGAACTGCAGCCTGCAGATGACAAAAACAAGTTGTCATGAAGTTAAGCGTTATTTTCAGCTGCGGTGACAACAGAAACTTCACTCAATAAGCAATATACTGTATACAGGAAGGCAAGGGAAGGCAGCGTCTCCTCAAAATATTGGATGAAAAAAAATGTTGTACAAAAATAAAACAACACCAATGTTACAAAATATAACAATAAATGTGTATAAATCACTCGCTTTTTCTACAGAAACATTGTCCAACAGCGACACCAGCAGGTAAAATTACAGCGGGGGTCCACGTATTAAAGGAGAAGTCCACTTCCAAAACAAAGATTCACATATAATGTACTCACCCCCTTGTCATCCAAGATGTCCATGTCTTTCTTTCATGTTCATGTCAGTCGTAAAGAAATTATGTTTTTTGAGGAAAACATTTCAGGATTTTTCTCCATAATGGACTGATATGGTGCCCCGATTTTGAACTTCCAAAACGTAGTTTAAGTGCGGCTTCAAACGATCCCAAATGCGGTTGTAAACGATCCCAGCCGAGGAAGAAGGGTCTTATCTAGCAAAACGATCAGTTATTTTCGTTAAAAAAAAACACACAATTTAAATACTTTTTAATCTCAAACGCTTGCCTTGCCTTTCTCTTCCTGAACTCTGTGTATTCTGACTCAAGACAGTTAGGGTATGTTGAAAAACTCAGACCTTATTTTCTCCCCCAACTTCAAAAATCATTTCAAAATCATCCTACATCGCTGCAGAAGTACCGACCCAGTCTATGCAAAGTGAACATGCGAAGAAGATCAAACACCCTTAACAAAAAAGGTAAAACAGCGATTTCGAAGTTGAGGGAGAACATGAGATGGGAGTTTTTCGACATACCCTAACTGTCACGAACCGGGAACAAAAACAGTCCAAGCAAAGTAAGACACGACGAGCGCTTGACATTAAAAAGTATACATATATATATATATATTTTTTTTTTTAATGAAAATAACCAATTGTGTTACTAGATACAACCACATTTGGGATCGTTTGAAGCCGCATTTAAACTGCCTTTTGGAAGTTGAAAAATCAGGGCACCATATCAGTCCATTATATGAAGAAAAATGCTGAAATGTTTTCCACAAAAAACATAATTTCTTCATGACTGAAGAAAGAAAGACATGAACATCTTGGATGACAATGGGGTGAGTAAATTACTTGTAAATTGTTGTTTTGGAAGTGGACTTCTCCTTTAAAGCCTGTGGTAAGTTTGTTGGTGGGTAATTGATAATGAATGGGGGACAGTCATGTGAGAGAAGACAAAGCCTCCATCACGATATGAATGGATATGACTGGTTATATTTCAAAATATTACGTTTACATCACGCAATTCTGAGAAAAACAATCAGAATAGTGTATATATCGCAATTCCGAGAAAAAAAGTCAGATTTGTGTTTATATCACAATTCTGAGAAAAAAGTCAAAAATGTGTTTATGACACAATTCTGAGAAAAAAAAGTTGCAATAACCTTTTGGATTTTTTATTCAGTGTCGGAAACAGGCTTCTGGTAATTGGCCAAAACCCAATAGACTTTAACTTCCACTGAACACAGAAAATTCTATTAATTAATGATAATTTCCAGAGTTTATGAAAAATACTGCAGTGTTAAACCATCTGTCACCTGTCAGCTGGTGATCTGGAGGACATTCAGCATCTTCGCCTCTCTTGGGACTCTCTAACATCTGGCACTGAGCTTTATGGCCTGTGCAGCAGCGCGCTACAGCGAACACACCTTGCCCTCCATTGCCATTGACAGCAACACACTCTTTCTGCCCATCTCTCTCCTGTCAGAAAGGAAATTACTCTGGTGAGCAAAGATGATTTTAAAACTTTTGAATCTGCACAGACTTTCTCTGCTAATCACCTCCACTCTTTCTCCAGCTCTTGCTCCGTTTTGTGAAAAACTGGAGCAGCTCAGCATCTCTTCACTTTGGCGACAGCGGGCTGTAGCTGTGGCGAAACCTTTAGCAGCTGACCTCTCAGACCAAACGGATCTACAGAGCAAATCCTCTCCTGTAAGGAAACACATGTAGTGGAATTAAAATCACCTTAATGGTTACCAGAATGTTTTGGACATACTTCATACTGTTTAAAGCCTACTTGCAAAAATAACCAACTCAACCAGCTTGGGCCAGTAATAGTAACAACCATTTTGGAGTTAAACTGTTCCAAACTGTTCCAGAGAATAAGCAATTCATTATACAATTGTATGTACTGTATGTTACATGATGAAAATCACTAATAAATACACAATTAGTATGTATAACAGTAAAGTAAAACAATAAATAATATTCATATTAATAAAAAATATTTATATGAATATTATATCACATCAATAACTGAGGTCTTCTAAACAGTTTTCAAGTTTAATATTATTATTAAATATAAATAAGGTTTATATATTATATTATCTAATAAATTCATTGCAGTCTGCTACAGTAATAAAAAATTAAAGGTTACAATTAAATATTAAGGTTATATATTATATTATGAACTATATAGACATTTACAAAAAAATTAATACAATTTTAAATAAAAAAAATTTAAATTTTAAATAAAATTTAGTAAATGTAATACAATTTAGATATTTTTAAAACTATAACAGTAATGTTACTAAATAAAAGATTATATCATAAATTCATGGTTATTATGGTTAACTTGAAACAAAACAAACTTTAATTGAAATGATTTTTTTTTAAATAGATAGTTAACTCATTTTTGTATAGTTTAAAATGAAAAAAAAATCAACTAAAACTAATGAATAAAAAATATATAAAATAAACAATATATATATACATAAAAAAAAACTAATACAATTTTAATTATTATTATTATTATTATTAAAAATATTTTATTTTAAAAACTTTAACAAAAACTATAACAGTATATCAGTTACTAAAAAAGACATTATATTATATTATATTATATTATATTATATTATATTATATTATATATTCAGGGTTATTTTTATTAACTTACAAATACGATTTTAATTAAAACTTTTAACTACAATTTTTATATTTTATTTTTTAAATAAAATTTTGAATATTTAAAATAAAAATATAATTTAATTTCAGCTAGTTAACAAGGCAAAATGTCTATTTTTTTGTATTTAAAAAAAATAAATCAACTAACACTAATTAATAAAAATTATATTAAAAAAAACTAATTAAATTTTTTAAAAAGAAATTACATTTTTATTAAAATTAAAAATTATTTTTTTACTAAAATTTGTATATTTAATTAAAAAATATAAACAAAACTATAACAGTATACTATACAGTAAAATGCTATTATATTATATTATATTATATTATACATTTATTGTAATCTGCTAATTATAGTGTTGAATTAAAAATTGATAGTATTATAAAATATTAATAAGGTTGTTAGATTAAATTTTTATACATTTATTGCAGTCTGTTGATTACAGTATTAGAAGCGTTATCACGCTGTTTTATCAATCCATACTATTACTGTCATTGCTCAGCAAGCCACAATGTTGAGTCAGTTAAATAAAGTTTTCCTTGTAAACTCTGACCTGTGAGTGTGGATGTTGGGTCGGGCAGGGCGACCACCATGTTGGGTGTAGTGAGACGGTGGTTCAGTGGCAGAGACTCGGGGTTAATGACTTGTTTGACTGAATGATAGCGCAGCTGTTGTAGAAGCTCAGCAGAACTGGAGTTCGGACTCAGATTCAGAAGCACCGCCGCTATACCTGAAAACACACACAGACCACAGCTTCTGTATGGACAGACAGATAAATACACTCTCATCCAACAAATAATATACACAAGTAATATGCAGAAGATAAAGAAGACTTTAGCGTGTGTGTGCGCTAACCAGCGACATGTGCTGCTGCCTGTGATGTTCCACTCTTAGTGGTGAAGCAGGTGGAGCAATCACTGGACGCGCTGATGATGTCATCACCAGGTGCGAACACATCCACGCAGCGACCCACATTGGTGCCTGTCGTCCCAGTGCTCAAGGGCTGGTCAGCAGAATTAACGGCTCCTACTGTTATCACCTGCAGATGTGGACCAAATACTGTCAAAACCAAAAATACTGACAAGCAATTGCTTTTCTAAAGGACTCAATTCATTGTACCTCAGGTTCTGAGGCTGGTGAGTACAGACAAGCATCATCGTTGTAGTTACCAGCTGCAGCAATAAGTACTGCCCCAGATTTCACCATTTTCCTGCAGGCAGCATTGAGTGTGCGACTGAATCCTCCTACAAATGGCAGCAGTAGGATCACGGGTCTGATAGGCTGAGACATCAGAGATGATTGGATATACTCCAGACCTGCAACAGAGTTGGCTCAATTAATGCAAATTCTGCAGAGATATTCAAAGAGATAAATGTAAAATATGTCATTCAAGGAGAAGTCCACTTCCAGAACAACAATTTACAAATAATTTACTCACCCCCTTGTCATCCAAGATGTTCATGTCTTCCTGTCTTTAGTCATAAAGAAATTATGGTTTTTGAGGAAAACATTTTAGGATTTTTCTCCATATAATGGACTTCATTGGTGCCCCGATTTTGAACTTCCAAAATGCAGTTTAAATGCAGCTTCAAAGGGCTCTAAATGATCCCAGCCGAGGAAGAAGTGTCTTACCTAGCGAAACGATCATTTTTTTCGAATAATAAAAATTTGTGTACTTTTTAAGCTCGCTTAGCACAGGCTCTGGGATGCGCGTTCACGATGCTACGAATTAGTAATGGGTCATTCTTGAACGTTTCTTTCATTTTGAACGAATCTTTAATGTGATTCGGGAAGAACGAGTCATCTCGGGGAGTGATTCGTTCAGTCGTGCATGCGCAACATCCTTTTAGGTTCTGTACTGGAATTAGTTCACCTGTTTCGAGTCTTCTGGTTTTTTGAGTCGTTCATTCATCTTATGGGGCTGTCACGTGATGAACGAACGACTCACACCTGAAATCTTGTCAGATAAGAGGTGAGATGAGCTAATCATAGACTAATAACCCAGGTAAACAGTGAATTAATCTTTTGTTTCTTATAGCATTACAGTTTTGTCTTGTTTGTAGTGTGATCAACGTTTGTGTAAGCAGTAGATGTGTTAGGGAAGTAACACATAACATTTTAGTTATATTTTGCTACAATGAACGAAATGACTCGAAAAAAGATTCGTTCATTTTGCTGAATGAGACTCAAATGTCCGAGTCGGTAAATTGATCCGAACTTCCCATCACTACTACGAATCACGTGTAAGTTCATCGTATGTGTACTGAGTATGGCGAAAAACTCCATC
>JAHKKF010492862.1:0-17530 GCA_019740295.1 Labeo calbasu
TTTTGACAATTTTAATTCAATAACTGATGACAAAAAAAAGAGATTTGTCTGAAAAGTAAAGTTAGTCATATACAGGCGTATGAATATTTACATATTTATTTGTCCATGTTTTAATTGAAGATAGGACATAATAGCATGGGCGTGGCCATTTGTAAATTATATGGGTCTGGCTTCTGCATCCAGCTGTACAAAATAGCTTGTTTTACTACAAATACCATGGTTAGACTACTCTATGGTTAGTGTAGTAAGATCATGGTTAATTTGTGGTTACCATGGTTTAACTATAGTCAAATCATGGTTGATTTTCGTAATGCCTTTTCTCCACAAATCTAAAAACATGTGTTCTCAAATCCCCTTATTATTAATATACATACTGTAAAACACTTTGATATTTAACATGATGCAAAGACATAAACCACTACTTTCCGGAATTAGATCAATTAATCTTAAAGCTGTTTTTTCACTGACTAAATCTTACAAATTTTGATATTTAGGTGAAATGACAAGGCATTCATCAAAAGATCTGAGATGAGATTTTGCACTATGACCAAGAGAAAAAATGAAAGGGGGGTAGGTGTGTTATCTTGCCCCAGTGGGCATCTTACCCTATATAATATCTGAAGTTGAAAAAAACTGTCAAGAATGCAGCTGCAGAAAATCTGTTCACCACCAGAAACTCTCAGACGAGTAAAATCCGTTTGTAGGGGAGCGCGAGGCAAGACTTTTTGAATTTCTCATTTTGTGTAAATCCACGTGGGGTTCAGAGTATAATTTTTGATCCACGTTAATTTCACACTTGTCTGGTACAAATATGTCGCTTTGTTTCATAATTACAGTGTATACGTTTTTCGTTATTTACCTCAAAAGAAAGGAAGTGAAAAGTGACAACATGCCCCGTCGGTGGGGTACATTGTAACATGACCATATGACAGCTTAAAATGTTATCTGATGAATGAAAACACATACACGACAAACTAAAATGCTTAATTTTTTAAAAATAAAATAATGGCGTTTTTTAAGAATGAAAAGAAAATCTAATTTTTTGAGCTTCACAATGAACACATCGCAACCAAGCGCGGGACGGCCCTGATCGCAAAACACAGCTATACAGTATAGTTATAGTAAAATAATGTGCGCAAATAGATGAAACACATACAGACATTCAAAAAAAAAAAACCCCAAAAAAACACTCCCCTCCCTCCAAACACAGCGTCATAGAACACGAGCCAAAATGCTCTACATTTCTTGAAATAATTTCTCAACACTAAACATCGCTTGTCAGTCTTTATTCACCTGTTTCTTGTTGTTTCTTTTTATAATCCCTAAAAGTAAATAGTGAAAATTACATCGCTAATGTCACAAAATAGCATAGTTTCATAATAGTAGGGCACATTGTAACGCAGTGTTACAACGTTCCCCATCAGCGCGACTGGAATATAAAACTGGTTAGTGTCTTCTGCAGGCTCTAAACTGATAAATAACAGATTGGAGATTAAAATAATAACAGATTTGTCTCATTTTAAACTAATACTGAAAACTGAAATGAAAAATTTACTTCAGCCAGAAGTGTACTTTTACTATGGTAAAATAAATATTCAGCAATATCTTCAAAAGACTTTTAAATTCTGGCACATTTTCTCACCTAAAATGAACAATTTGTTTTTCATTGAGGCTTTCACAGTAGGCACGCATGCCTAGTTTTTCTCATTATACCACATAACCTTTTATTTCCACCCAAAATAGCATCTCTAAATACAGGACAGAAGTTTTAACAAGCATCTAATGAAGCAAATTTTCATTTGCATCTGTTCTTTGTCCTATTTACAACACATTAAACATAATTACCACTGATTATTTTATTAAAAGACAGAGATTTTATATGTATTATTATGCTATTTAGAGGACATGTATTTAACAAAAATCATTCTAATCTAGTCATGTGTCAGCAGCAGCTGAGTCCTGGACTGGTTCATTACAGACAGTCTGGTATGATGCCTGACCAGCATGAGGGGCGATTAACTGCACCTGTGCAGGTACAATGACTCACTGGGGTCTGTGCAGGTGTGAAGTAATGCTCATGTACTGTTCACTGATCCAGAATCTGATCATTAATCACGGACCGCACAGGACAGAGAAAGCCTGGCCCTGCCGAACAAATACACACAAGCTTTCTTCCTGCAGGTGCACATCATCACTCTTCAGAGGTTGTCTTAGAGGTTCTGTCCAGTAATTTGCTCGATCGATCTTGCGCAGAACAACTGAACTGAACATGGGTGAATATGACACATGCTGGGTTGAAGGACGGGTACACAAAAAAGATCCTGCAAACATTACACAGACACAGCAGCTCTGAAATTATACATCTGAGAAGCTAACATCATAAGATAGCTGACATCATAAAATTCAGTCGTTTTTTATTTAATGAAAGATAGCTTGAACATGATTTTTGCCATTCAAATATTTAAATAAGTCTGTAATACAAAAAAAACAAAGATGTGAAAAAACCCCTCTTTCTCCATTCATACACACAACTGCACTTCATACACACTCTCCAGCAGAGAACTCATTCACTTGTTCTGTCTCTCTCATTTACACACAATCTTCATTTGAACTGGTTGTCAATGAGAGTTCCCTTCATCTTGGCTTTCTTCGCCTCCAGCTCCGCCTGTGTGGAGAGAAACAGCATTCGGATTACAAATGAAATCTGTTTAAATCAATCCTACATTATCATTTAAGTCTGTCACTGATCAAAAGAGTCTTATTTGTGTAAAATTACATTAGCAAAGCCTTGTGAGTGTTTTCTCTCTGTGTGCAGTAGCTAAAACTAACTGCAAAAAAAAAACCTCAGCATCTCCCGCAGTCTTACTCTTGCCTAGATCTGCAAAACTCACTCTATTCCTCTCAGCTCTATTCCTCTTAGTTTTAGTATAATGTCCAGAGATTCGCAGAGTGAAGTTCTACAGCTCAAATGGACTTCACTTATGGGTTGTGTGTGTCTGCGCAGCAGTGTTTCAAACAAAATTGCAACAGGGAAGTCCCCTGGCCACCCCCTGCTGCCCATATATGCACAGGATTTTTTTTTAAATATTACTACTATGTAAAGACTTCTGTATGATATTCTTATAGCAAAATAACTTTTTCTGACTACTTCTTTTTATATGTATATAAATTAAAATGTAATTCATTCCTGTGATGGCAAAGCTGAATTTTCAATAGCCATTACCCTAGTCTTCAGTGTTATAATGTTAAAACAAAAGATTTCTTTTTCAAATAAATACTGTTCTTAAAAAAAACATCAGTTTCCACAAAAAATGTAAGCAGAAAATGGCTTTTGAATATGTTCTCTCTTTTTTTTTTTTTACTGTATGTTTCATCAAATCATTCCCTACTGAAAAAAACAATAGAAACCATCACAGAATTTGTAATGGTTTTACTAGTTATAATGGGATAAACTGCAATGAATCCTGTGGATTTCTACTGGTAATTGGTCGCCTTCTATTGGTGGCTTGTTAAAACCAATTAAATCCTAATGGAATATGTCCCAAAACACAGGAAACCATTTTCTTAATGGTTTTAATGGTTAAAAGTTGTAGTAATGTTTGTGAAGTGGAAACCATTACAGCAGGGTTGGTGAACATAGGGCACTTTTTTCAAAAACATTAATAAAATCATAATTACTTCCTTTGTGCATCACTGCCATCTTACTAAAAACAAGAGCATGGATGCACATGAATTAACAGAGATCTGCTTGCTCAAAATTTGGCTTTTTATGGTAGTACCTTTAATATCAAGGCCTAATGTCCAATTTAACACATCCTCTGTGGCGGCGGAGAAGCCATGACACAAATTGGGCTGATGGCATACAATTTGCCAAGTTCAAAGGTCTATAAAAAAGACTGGTACTGTAAAGTGTTTAAAATTTGTCTTTCGTTAGGGCATTATGCCAGATTTCAATGTCTTAGGTCTCTTTATTGCATAGTCTCTGGTGGCCAAGAAACCACACTGCGAAATGGGCTGATGGCACAATAGGCGGATCAGTGTGCATTGTCCCATATGCTACGTTTAAAAAAAGAAGTCCACTTCCAGAACAACAAAATTTAAAGATAATTTACTCACCCCCTTGTCATCTAAGACGTTCATGTCTTTCTTTCTTTAGTCGATAAGAAATTATGTTTCTTGAGGAAAACATTCCCAAATTTTTCTCCATATAATGGACTTCAATAGTGCCATCAAGTTTGAACTTCCAAAATGTAGTTTAAATGCAGCTTCAAATGGCTCTAATTGATCCCAGTCGAGGAAGAAGGGTCTTATCTAGCAAAACGATCGTCATTTTTTTAAACATAAATTGACAATTTATTTTACTTTTTAACCTCAAAAGCTCGTCTTGTTTCATCTCTGACGTTGAAGAAGAAAACGAGACGGGAGTTTTTCGACATACCCTAACTGTATTGACCGTATTGAACCTTCTTCCTCGGCTGGGATCGTTTAGAGCCATTTGAAGCTGCATGTAAACTGCATTTCGGACGTTCAAACTTGAGGGCACCATAGAAGTTCACCATATGGAGAAAATTTCAGGAATGTTTTCCTCAAGAAACATAATTTCTTTACGACTGAAGAAAGAAAGACAAGAACTTCCTGAATGACAAGGGGGAGTAAATTCTCTGTAAATTTTTGTTCTGGAATTTAACTACTACTTTAATGGTTTCTTGTGCACACATAAAAGTCTGTATATTTTTTATTTTTGCAAATGTCCCTGAGGCTATGTAACACAGTGTTAAGAATACAGTGAGTAGAATACCAAAATGCTTATTAGTCATATTTTTAACAATCACTAATGAACGCACTAAACAGCTGCCATGAAACCTTGCTTCTTGTACAATCAATTTATTTTCATTAAATTCTTACTTTTCTATTATAAAAATCTAAATGGGGCTGAAGTCTGAAAACACAAATAATTTCCAGACCTATAAAATACTTCAATCAAATTCCACACTTTTCCAAACACTGTAGGAACCCTGTAACAGGGATTTCCTCTCAATTTACGACACTGTCTATTTTGCTTAACCACTTGTACCAGTATGCTGTTTTTTTTAAAATCCATACCGTGTCGGTATTTTATACCGGTTTACTGTTTGAACCGGTATATTGTCCAGCACTAGTCATAAGTGATTATCATTGAGGTCATCCGAGTTCATTCAGTCAACAATTCATCTGACTGAATCACAATGATAACTTCTGAGTCTTTTTGTTTGTTTCATTGATAAATCAGTTGTTCATGCATCAAACTGCACTAGTCAAGCTCTATGTTTGTTTTTGAATGCAGCTAAAGCAGACAATGCAATATAAAAAAGTTTTTTTGCTGTTTTCACAGTACACAGTCTTTAATAGCAGTGTGTGTGTGTGGGGGGGGTATGTGTGTTTACAGTGCGACTCAAGAACTCGTGTGTGCTTATCTCCACACGTTTTAAGATAATCAAATACAAGCCTTCAGCTGCTTAACCAACCCACTTTAAAGAGCTGCCAAGGTAAATAAGATTAAGAGAGTGTGTGTGTGTGTGTGTGTGTGTGCGTGTAAGGGGTCTCTGTCATCTTTAACTCTAAATTCATTAGCTGTGCAGACTATATTAAAGTTTCAATCTGCCTCAAGCATGAATGCACATTGGCTTTTCTTTCATCTTCCTGTGTGTACCCTTACCAGTTCTTGAAGTCGTCTCTTGCTCATTCCTTTCCTCTCCAGCTGTTTCTCAATCACTTTGGCATTCTGGGCATAAGAATCCGCCACCTCCCGCTGTAGGATAAACCAATCACAATCAATCACAGCTCTTCAACAAAGAGAGATGATGTAAGGGATGAGTCAGGCCTGATGGGCAGCTGATGAACTTAAACTCACCGCTTCAATCTCTTCTTCTTCTTCATCGATCGTTGAAACAGTAACAGAGCTGAACTTGCCCATGTCTTTGGTGCGTTTGGTCATCATAACCTACAATGCATACAAACGTATATTACACAAACCTCATATTCTGCAATTTTCTCACATCTTTTATAAATAAATATGTTGTTTCCTACCCTGACTTTCTTCGGCGTCTCTTGTTTCTGGCTGTATACGCTTGTGTTGCCAAATCCCTGGCCGAACTTCACCAGAGCTCCATCCACGATGAACGTCGCTGGAGTGCTTTTCATCTGATGCTGATAAAACAAGAGCAGACCGCACCTAGATAAAAAAAAAAAACAGTTAAAACAGATTAAAAAACAGCCCATTTATCAAACTTGGGGCACTTTCGGTGTTGATTTATGAGACTGGTCAGATGACTCAGTAATCAAACTTGCTAAAAACGCTGAGATCGCACATAATTAGCACATTTTACAAGCACACTGACACTGCTGCAATCGTTCCCTAGGCCTTGACGTCAACCTCTCAGGCACAGCATGACAGAGTCGTCATGGTGACACGGGAAGCTTGGGACTGACTGTTGTGCATGCTTATTTATGGACAAGAGGTAATATTACTGGAAAAGACCACAGTTTGCATGACTGAGTGATTAAGAAATTGCAAGGCTAAGGTTATGTATCATCCTGAAGGGGATTATTTATGACTACATTATACAGATTATATTACAAACCTACTTACAAAAAAATAAATGGACATGGAATATTGATTCAATAATTTTATTACACTGTAACTGTTCAAAAGTTTTGAGGTCGTAAGATTTTTTTCATATTTTCAAAGAAGCCACCTATGCTCATCTATGCTGCCTTTAAATTTAAAAATACAGTAAAAACAAATATTACGAACAATTTAAAAGAACTTTTTTTCTAAAATTGAAAATACATGTTTTCTATTTTAATATATTATTTAAAAAAGTCATGATTTTTAAGAAATCATTCTAATCTGCTGATATGGTGAAAACATTTATTATTATTATTATCAATGCTATGCTATATATATATATATTTATTTTAGGATTCTCACATAAATATGAGACCCTGGACCCTCTTTTGTAACATTATAAATATCTTTACTGTCGCTTTTGATCAATTTTCTGCATCCTTGCTGAATGAAAGCACTAAATAAAAAGAAAATTTAAGGGAACCCCGAGTACTAAGACTTGTATGACTTACAACACAGTTTTTTCATGCACCTGTCAAGTGTTTTTTTCAGACTAGTGGAAAGAAAACATCCAAAAGAGACTGTTAAGTGTTTCTTTTATAGCACTTTAACTATTTGTATCAATAGGTTTCAATTACAATACATATTTTTTTAAAGGCTTTTTTCTCAAAATGAGTTTTTCCTCCTACACTGAGCCTAGGGCTGGGCGATATGGGCGATATTCATATCGATAATTATCAAGTTTAAAGTCAGATTTATGCTCCAAAGTGAAAGTTGTAGAAACCAGACCTTAACAAAATAAATATCTAAGTAGAAAAATTAATTTCTGCATGTTCTAATGTGTTATATTGTTTCCAATTAAGAAACAGCTTTGGGTTGTCTGATAATGATAATAATAATATCATCACTTTTTTGTCTCTTAGAAATGCACATTTGATAGTAGATTGAGGATGCAGAGGTAATTTTTTGTTCATTATCAATCAGTAAAAATTGTAGTAACCTCAGTTTTATATGGTTAAATTTATTCTGACCCAGTTTTTTTTTTATTTAAGCAATTAATTAAGCATTGGTCTCCCATAGTAGCAAGCACACGTACTATAATTATATACCATTACTCCTATAATAAAATTAATTGTGAATATTAGTAGACTACAGCTACTGAAAGAGCTTACAAACATCAGAGATAAGAAACACTAGATGCCATTCTGGCAGGATGTAAACATGTCATTACGCCGTAGCCTCAGAAGGAGTTTCTCAGCATGGATTTCACTCGATATCTGGGGGCGTTTAGACTCCCTGTGGGGAAAAAAAAAAAAAGCGATGGTACGGCATTTGATTTAAGCCTGTGCTTATATCCATTGCCACCTCTAAGCTATTTCAGTAGCTACGGTCATCGCATCAGTATTGTATTTTCCAAGTAGTGTTGAAGTAAAAGTAGCAACAGGTAGCACCAGTAGCTCACCGAGTACAACCATTACATATTATTGAAATAATGGTGACCCCATAGTCCAAAATATGATTAAAAAAAAAAAAACGATGTGAACTTTTTAAGTAACGTAAATCCTTTTTGTTTTTTTTCCTACATATTTCAGTAGGAGACTTTGTTCACATTATATTAAGCCATATAAGTCTTAAAGAAGAAGTCCACTTCCACAACAAGAATTTACAGATAACGTACTCACTCATTTGTCATCCAAGATGTTTATGTCTTTCTTTCTTCAGTCGTAAAGAAATTATATTTTTTCAGTAAAACATTTCAGGATTTTTATCCATATAGTGGACTTCTATGGTGCCCCGAGTTTGAACTTCCAAAATGCAGTTTAAATGCGGCTTCAAACGATCACAAATGCGGTTGTAAATGATCCCAGCCGAAGAAGAAGGGTCTTATTTAGCGAAACGATCATTACTTTCATAAGAATAATACAACTTATACACTTTTTAATGTCAAACGCTCGTCTCGTCTCTGCCTGAACTCGTTTTTTTTCCGTTTCATGACAGTTAGGGTATGTCGAAAAACTCCCATCTCATGTTCTCCCTCCACTTCAAAATCGTCCTATATCGCTGTTTTACCTTTTTTGATAAGAGTGTTTGATCTTCTTTGCATGTTCACTTTGCAAAGACCGGGTCGGTACTTCTGCAGCGATGTAGAATGATTTTGAAATGATTTTTGAAGTCGGGAGAGAGAGAGAAAGTTTTTCGACATACCCTAACTGTCTTAAAACAGAATACACAGAGTTCAGGGAGAGCAAGACAAGATGAGCATTTGAGATTAGAAGTATTTAAATTGTATTTTTTTAATGAAAGCGCTAGATAAGACCCTTCTCCCTTGGGTAGGATCGTTTACAACCACATTTGGGATCGTTTGGAGCTGCACTTAAACTGCATTTTGGACGTTCAAACCCGGGGCATCATAGCAGTCCATTATATGGAGAAAAATCCTGAAACGTTTTCCTCAAAAAACTATTTCTTTACGACTGAAGAAAGAAAGACACAAACATCTTGGATGACAAGGGGTGAGTACATTATCTGTAAATTTTTGTTCTGGAAGTGAACTTCTCCTTTAATACCCGGGGTTGAACAATAGTGTATGATATAGTTTGGTCTTCATATTAGCCAATATGAATATTTGACCGCAGAATGGTGTGACTCACCAATCAAAATCAGATATTCCAGAGAGCCATAGCATGTAATACATAAATTATTGTTAAGTAAACTGTATGCTATAACCAAGTGATGTATAACTGTGTTTGTATGTAACACACATAGACGGTTAAATACCATGCATTCTATTTGCTGCAACTTGTGTGTATTATGAGATATTGTGAAATGAGCATGCAGGCTTACTTACTTCCCACATTTTTTGCGAAACTGTCTTTCGATGCCCTCTGACCTGCAGACAGACATACAGCGGTTAGTGAATCTTAATCAATTTCTCAATGCACCACTTCAACACAATCTTACAGACACACACACCTTTTCAAGTACACGGTCTCATCTTCCTCCACGTTGCAGAACTTGTGGGCGTGTTTTGCGGCATCAATCACTCTGGCTTTGTCCCGTGGTCTCATGGGTAATTTCTCTATCTGACAGTCTGAAAAGGAACACGAAAGCTTAATTATCGTTCTCTTCACTTCTCACACAAAGCACACGCACCCCAGAGCCAACAGACAAAACCTACTCTTGTAAAGCAGAAAGGTGATGCCCTATTGACTAGTGTGATCTCACTGACCTTTCCCCATAGATCGCGTCTAGAACATTCAGATATCAGTAATATTCATTTGTATCGATTGTACGCAAAGCTGTGTTGAAATCTAAGTTACATTTAGTTGAAATTCACCATAATATAGCTTTGAATAGACATTTTAAGGGGACGATTCACCCAACAAAACGTTCATTAACCCTCATGTCATTCCAAAGATGTATGATTTAATTTCTTCTACAGAACACAAAAGAAGATATTTTGGAAACCGAACTGTTTTGAAGACCACTGACTTCGACTGTCCGGACAAAAAGTTTCACAGAAGAAAAAAAGTCATACAGGTTTGGTCACTTTAAAATGATTTAGCTTCATGACATTTAATTTCCAAGTATTGTAATGAACATAAATACCACAGAGAGTGAGTGTAATCACACTTATTTCATTCCTAGGAGAAAATCATATGAATAACACCATATGAATGAAAAGCAGAAATACAGCATGATAATTATTCTAAGTTTCGTGTTATATTTCAACTAAATGTGTTATTTCTCATTATCACACTCTTGCTGAGGTGAAGAAGTGTACAACTGGAACAGGCAGTGATCACAAGGAAAAACAAGTCATGAATTCATGACGTAACTGTACATCTCAAAGGGATTTTCAAGTTTGGGATCAGTATGATTTTTAATGTTTTTTAATGTTTCTTCAAGGCTGCATTTATCTAAACAAAAAATCAGAAAGAACAGTAATATTGTGAAATATTATTACAGTTAAAAAAAACCTGTTTTTTTATTTTAATATATTTTAAAATATAATTTATTCCTGTGATGCAAAGCTAAATTTTCATCATCGTTACTCCAGTCTTCAGTGTCACATGCTCCTTCAGAAATCATTCTAATATGCTGATTTATTATAAGTGATGAAAACAATTGTGCTGCTTAATATTTTGTTTGTAACCTGTGATAATTTTTTTAAAGACTTTTTAATAAATAAAAAGTAAAAAAAAACAAAAAAAAAACAGCATTTATTTAAAATAGAATTTTTTAAACAATATAAAATGATTAAAGCTTGTAATCAGTCATTTTTTATTATTTCCTTTTTTTTTTTTTTTGAAAGAACTAAACACTTTCATTCAGCAAGGACGTGTTAAATTGATACAAAAAAGTGATAAAGATTTACACTGTTAGAAAAGATTTCTATTTTAAATAAATTGTTGTTTTTATTCATCATAAAATCCTGGGGGGAAAAAATCCAAAATTGATAATAAAAGTAAGAAATCAGCATATTAGATTTTTGAAGGGTCATGTGACACTGAAGACTGCGGTAATGGCTGATGAAAATTCAGCTTTGCTTCACATGAATAAATTATATTTTAAAATATATTAAAACAGAAAAACTTTATTTTAAATAACATTTCACAACATTTGTTTTTCTCTATTTTTTTATCAAGTAAATGTAGCGTTGATGAGCATAAGATAATTCTTTAAGAAACACCTTACTGATCCCAAACTTTTGAAGCAGTTTTTTGAGGCAGTGTATATATACATATATAAAACATATAATTTGCCCTTTGTTGGGGTTTTAAACTACAAAAATATTTTTGTTGCCAGCCTAGATCTTAACAACTACACTAAACAATAAACTAATACTTATATTAAACCAAGTATCTATGCGCTTAATCAAAGTCCCTTTAAGGCTACTTAAAAAAAGCTTCCCTACTATAAAAAGTCTTTGGCTTAATGCAGGAGCTTGACATTTAGACAGACCCTTGAACAGGATTCAGATGAGCACAGATGCTCCTGTGCTTTGGGATACCCCAAAAAAACTGGGCATCTCATATCACGTCCATTGGCCAAAGTAGAGGACAACACATTTTGAAGCGCCAGACGTATAAAATGACACCTATCCTACAATATTCACAGCATAAGTGAGGCTGAGTGGGACAAAGCCCTGTTGTGTGAAATATCACTCCACCTGCTCTAAAAGCATTTCCCTGTTCACACATCTGACTGAGTTGAGGTGCAGACACGTGTGAGGAGAACACTGTGAGGTTAGTGGACAAATTTGAACAGTGTTAAGGATTTGATTCAAACCATTGATTAGAATCATCTGAATCTGTTAAAAAAGATTTTTACAGTGACCCTTTCAACAGCCCTGCTGCAAAGAAAAAAACAAAACAAAACAAAAAACAGCTAAAACCAGCCTAAGCTGGTTGGCTGATCTTAGCTGGTTTAAGCTGGAAGTGGCTGGTTTTAGCTGGTTTCCTAGACAGGCTAAGCTGGTTTTAGCTGCTCATTCCAGCTGGTTTCCCCAGCCTGTCCAGCTAAGGAAGTGGCCTGCTGACCAGCTATGACCAGCTGGATGACCAGCTTAAGCTGGTTTTAGCTGTTTTTTTCAGCAGGGAGGTCACACAGTTACACCAGCAGGCTGCGACAAGTTATTATTTTTTACGAATAAGTCGTTGAGTCAGTTACTGAATCAAAAAAATCGTTCAGATTTGATATGATTATTTATTCAAACCTTTATGTTTACATCTACTACAGTACTACAGAAAGATTGCTCATGCATTATAAGCATCAAAGCAAGATCTATCATAGTTTTCCCCAATTGTCATTCACCCTTATTGTCAAATAAGTTTTACCAAGCTATAAAATAATCTGAATCAGCTAAAAAAGATTATTTCAGTGGCCGTTTCAACAGGTCACACTATTACGCCAGCATTTGGCAACAAGTGACTGTCTTTATGAATGAGTCACTGCTGGTGATAAAGGCATGAACAAGTGGAAACAAAACATCTCATACTTGCAATATTTTACATAATTCGTTCAAATCTCTAATTCGTTTATAACCGAAACATCACCAAAAATGCTCTCCGGGTCTAAACAAAACCCAAAACATACACTGCTAGAGGAATCTAGAAAACTTCCGTTATAATCAGTGACGCTGTCCACACACCACAAGCGTTCAATTTTGTTGTGTCGCTGTAAGTGAACACGGGCTGAGACTATATTAAACACTGCAAACACGATGATTTCTTAATATTTTAGCTAGTTTGAAATCTGGTGACTGTTAGCTAAATGTAAACAGTGACTTACTGGACGGCTGCGATCATGACTGTCGAAAAATTTGGGCTAACGTACTCACCTAGAACAAGGACCATCTGGCCACACAAGCAGTAATACACGTGTAGGGGTTTCTCCCCGTCATCATACTCCTCCCTGTCACGGGTGTCCGAGCACACCACACTCCGAGACACCACTTTAGGCATATTTAAGCTTCGTTTACTTTCTTTTTAAATTCAGAACGACATACGTGTTTTCAGGCTTGTTTACTCTCCAATTGTCGCCCTGTGATGACGTCGTACAATTCCGTGACGTCAGAGACACCCGCCGATCTTTTGCCTGGCTTCCTCTAGATGGCGCTGTGGATATTAAAAACGTACCAGAATCGTGTGCAAAAAGCCTTCTGATTGTAAACTGGATATGAGTCATGACATAACAGTAAACACAGATGGAAGTGAGATACAACGATGAGAGGGGGCGTTTTTGCTGATGCAGCGAATTTTCTTCTCATTTGTTACTACTACTACTACTAATATACAGTACATTTGAATTATAAAGCAGTATTCTCACAACTAAACGCTAAAATAAATTTAAGAGATAAATAATAATAATAATACGAATGCACACGAAAAGCTACATGGATTAAATCAAGTTTAAAAAATGGGGATTTAATAACTTTCTGAAACAATTTAAGATTGGGGCATTCATGGCAGCAGTAGGTAGAGCATTCCATGATCTATGGCCATAATACATATATAAGGACTTCTGTAAGCAAGTGTCTGTATTTTCGAAGTAGATAACTATGTAGTGTTTATTAGTCTAGCTACTTGGAAGTTTTTTGTGACTGAAATTTGCTAACAGTGTCTCACTCAGTTTACGCTCATCACTAGTCCTTATCTGTTCTTATTCCTCATCTTTAGGTTATTCAGCCTACTTGTTTAATTATATTACTTAATATATGTGACCCTGGACCACAAAACCAGTCATAAGTAGCACGGATATATTTATAGTAATAGCCAGTAACTCATTGTATGAGTCAAAATGATATTTTTTTCTTTAAGGCCAAAAATCATCAGGATATTAAATAAAGATCAAGTTCTATTAAGATATTTTGTAAATTTCCTACCGTAAATATATTAAAACTTAATTTTTGATTAGTAATATGCATTGCCAAGAACTTCATTTGGACAACTTCATAGGGAATTTTCTCAATATTTTAATTTTTTTGCACCCTCAGATGCCAGATTTTCAAATAGTTGTATCTCAGCCAAATATTATATACTTACACACTGGTGATGAATGAGGAGATCCCACCTCACAATGTAGAAAAGCGCTATATAAATGTAATGAATTATTATTATTATTATTATATATCCAAGACATCCCACCTTAAGGCCAATTTACACCGCACAGACAAACGGCAACAAACAAGTTAGCCATTGGATTTAGAATTTTATGAAAAATAACTCTTGTGTTCACACTGCCTTAACAGACATCAACAAATGCTGAATGAACATGTTCAGTCAGGTGTCAATGAACACCAACCAACGCCAACAGATGCTGACAGGGGGTAACGCACTGTTCCAACAAAACCCAACAAACATGTTTCTTGCCGTTTGTCTGTGCAGTGTGAATTGGCCTTTTTTAGTGTACCTACCTTACAAAGTCTTAACAGGAAAGTAGCAACAGGACGTCTTAAATAATAGACAGAGCACATGGTTTTCCTTATGCAAGCTCACACATGTGTGAGTGTGTGTTAGGAATCATGCTGGTTTGTCAGAGAGTATGTTACAATGTCCAAGTACTATCTGTGAGAAATAGATGTCTCTCTCTCTCTCTCTCTCTCTCTCTCTCTTTCTCTCTTTCTCTCTCTCTCTCTCTCTCTCTCTCTCTCTCTATCTCTCCATTGCTCAGATCAGCAACTAGCAGCCTAGGAGATACACACTCACTTGTCTCTCAGAGCACCACGCATCATGCTTCCTCCTCTCCTCCTTTCCTCTCTCTCCTTTTCCCTTGCTTTTCTTTCAGGTAAGACCCACTTCTATTTTTTTACCCCGTCTCTTGATCTCTTAACTGTATCTCACAAGGCTTTCTCATTCTGAACACAGGTAACCGCATGACTGTCTGTGGTCTCAGGAGATGCTCTTAAGCATTCTTTTCCTCTGCTTGCTACTTTCTCGCTTTCATTCCGTCTTAATGGTATTTGTGGTGGACGTACAACTGCTCGAAGAATGCGTAAAATACCTGTGCAGATGAATGAGAGAATGAATCATCTGTTGAATGAGCCGCTCTGTTAGTTAATGGGTTGCACTTTTGAAAGAAGCTTTATCAGTACGAGTATGCTGTGAATGGGTTTATAAATGTGACTGAATGAATATGAATGTGATAAAGAGCTTTTTCCAATGTAAATGAGCTTCAGGCAGCTGGATGTGCCTTTCGGGATCAGACCTTTTAATTAATATAATTAGAGGTTTTATATTAATGCCTGTCAGTATTATGCTGCTATAATAGAGGTATGATCTTGTGAGATGCTGACAGAACGCTGGTTCTTCTCTTATCTGGCACTTTTGTGAAGGGATAGTCCGCAGAAATGACTTCCACATATGCAGTTTAATTTAGTTTTAATGTGTTTGATTGCATCCTGTGAGTTTGCAAAGTAGCCTTTATAGATATGTTGTAATTATTTGGTCTTTTTTTCATTATGAGAAGCTCACCTGTTTTAGATCAGATGGTGGACCTAAAAGTATCTCCTAATACAGAAAATGTGTGTGTGAGGGAGAGAGAGACTGAGAGAGAGGGTGTGTTGAATTATTGAGGAGAAGTCAGAAGATTGATGGACGCAGACACACACATGCAAGAACATACACTCTGTGCAAAATTCCCCAAGGTGCTGGAAAGCAACACCATATTTATTCACCTGTCAGGAGATTCTCACGTTTTTATACTCTTGTGATATGACCTGTGGCATCTCCTGTGATTCATAATCTATAGTGTTTTGGGTCATGGACAGACACAAGTATGAATCAAGAATTCAATATTCCCCCAAGGACTGGAGGACGTATGCATCCTTCTGTGACACTCTCACCTCATGCATAGTTCTTAAGGTCTTTCTGTTGGCTTGCAATGTTTTGTTCTGCTTGTCAAAATTACTCTAATTTATGCCAGAAGGTTGGTATGTATATCTACAGTACCATATTAGTTATCAGCTGATTTTTTAATTTTATTGGTATCAGTCAGTATTGAACATGTCATTGTGCATGCTCATTTCACCTATTTTCAAATTTAGTTTACCTCTGCTGTCATCAAATAATCACTTAAGGTTAAATTTTCAAAAGCAATAATAATGTAATAACACCGTTAGGTGTTTAGGTTTAAGTTTTAGTTTTTGCATTTATTTAGACCAAATAGTCTAACATTTTTATACTGCTCATTTATTGGTTATCAGTCATAACATATTTATATTGGCCAGATTTTTAATATCAGTTATGTGCATGCATTCTTCCTTGTTCATTTTTCTTTGAACAAGATTACGCAGATATTAATCAATGCTAAATACATCTGTAGATGTTTGCTTTGTCTTTGGGGTTTTTGTGACCTTTTTGAACCATTAATCATTAGGGCAGTCTCTCCTTTGAGAACAGGAACTTATGTTCTTTGGTAATTAGAAATCTTGTTTGATGACATTATTTCTTACCTGTCTCCAGAAGAGCACGCTCTTAAGTTATGTTTGTATATTGAAGAATGTTTTCTTTAATGGTAGCATCTAACTTTAAATTACTTCATAACAAAATTAATTAGCCTTGAAGGTAGGATGAATTCTTAATAGATGCCGGTACTAGGGCAAAGAGGAATGAGTCACATAGGTTAGAGGAGCATGAAGTGTTTGTCCATGAGCAGAATGTGGTCTCATGCATAGCATTAACTATAGCAAAAGAAACTGATGAAGAAATCGTTTCCAGGTTGAGCCTCAACCCACAAATACGCTGAGTTGCACAATGAAAAGGAAGAAAGAAACATTGATTAATGTAATTATGTTAAAAGAGATGAATGAAATATAAATCTGCTAAATAGAAGCAAAGCAAGTGCTACTCACTCGAGGTGAATAAGATTTTCAGTAAAGACTTACAGTTAAAAAAAAAAAAAGATGACATATTAACAAAAACATTTCCAAGAAGAATTGATTTAGGATTCACAATTTGTTAAGGAACGCATAACGCATGGGTGCTATTTAGAAAACCATTTTCTCAGCTCTGAGAAATTCTATTTGTGTTTAACAATTGTTAGGCCAATTAGAATGAATGCAATGTCCAATCTAATATACAGTAGTGTTTTAGAGTCACCTTGGGGCCAATAGACTGTTTTACAATGCGTCATCAATTGGTTGATTTTGCAGCTTAGGCAAATTTTTTCAGCACTTTAGACAGCATAAATGAGCAGAACAACATATTCAGCAGTACATTAACCATGCAATCTATGCAGTTGTTTACATCTGAGTATCTCCAATATGGCCGTGCATCAGGGTAACTGACCAAATTGTGACGTAAGTGCAAACCCTCTATATTTGCTGTAGGACATATTTTTACTAGGGCTGGGGAAATAAATAGATGCATCGCAAATCGAGAAATGATACTTCATCAATTCAGAGATTTTCTGAATGCATCG
>JAHKKF010492864.1:0-20874 GCA_019740295.1 Labeo calbasu
GATTAAGTGTGTGTTTTTCGCGAGCGGGTTGCTGCTGCGGCGGGGGCGGGGCGGAGGATCGCGATTCCGGCTCAGCATCGTGATGTCTATCGGCCATCGGCGATGGACGATGGCATCGTCTATCGACCCAACCCTAAAGCATATACACTTTTTTTTCTCACATCTCATTTAAAAATATAAGGTAGTGAAACATAGCAGTTCACCATGCAGGAAATGTCTCACTCTCTGTTTCCTTTAAGCACTGTGCTGTTAAACCTGCATGCCCTGTGTGTTTGCAAACCAGCTTTATGTTTCCGTTCTCACCCTTAACGCCAGTTGATGAGTGTTTGTTTTGAGAAGATGTTCATGATAATACAGTGATAAAAAATCTGATGTATTCATAGTGCGTCAGATTGCAGATATTAAGATTATAATCAATTTAATAAAGAGTTGAATAAAATCAGTTTAGCAGACCATGCTTCCTCAAGACAACACTGTAAACAGTACATTTACCATATAGGTTACATGAACTCATTGCACGTACAATCAAAGCAAACCGACAGCTCTTGGTTCTTGTGCAGGTCAAACCAGCAGTTTTTTGTTTATCAGCTCCAAGTCTTAACCACAACACCAAACCACACTCACAGTTAACCTACTATACATCCACCACCCACTTCAACACAACCTATTTTAGACGCATAATAAAAAAAAGTTGATTTTGGATGAGATTTACATGAAACCACTAAGTCATCATCACACTGCACTGCAGGAAGTATGCTCACAGGATGTCCTATTTCATTTAACACTTGCGTTTTGTTGTGTTGTAGGTCCGTCCCGTGTTGGAGGAAGTGTTTTCATTTGCTCAAGTCCCTCAAGCCTTTGAGAAAGTAGAGCAGGGTCATGCTCGTGGCAAAACTGTGGTCTCCATCATTGAGGAGCAAAAAGAGTAACTAAATCAGCCAAAAAACTCATTTTTGCAATATCTGAAGAATTAAAAACATTTATCTAATGGCATGTGTCTTTATTTTGCCTTACAAAATTAGCAGTCCCGTACATTATTTCAAATATATTAGTGTGAAATTCGTAAACAACTTGTAAAGGCAAACAAAATAGAAAGTTTCATTCTAAATGTAACAGTATATTTTGGGAAAAAATGAACTTGAACATATAAAAACACTAAAAGAGATTATAGAACACATCAGAAAAACTACACGCAAAAATAACTACCAAACAATCTGTATAAAAGAAAACTGAAAGAAAGAAAAGCTCTGAGAGCAGAACAGCAGATCTAGGATCAGCTGCCTTTCAAAGTAATGTGAGTTTGTGAACATGAGTGAACTGATTCCAGATCAGCACAGCTAAGAGGAAATGTTTCTATAATGTGCAATAGTGCTTTTTTACTCATTTTGCCGAATATTCTGACAAAAAAAAAAAACATTAAGCAACTGTAAAATGATACGAGTTCCCACATTTTGTTTTCAGTGAGTCTGAATGGCAATGAATGTTGCCTTACATTCAGTGAGGTCTGTAATACCTTTTTTATTCTCATTCATCTAAACAGCAGTTGCCACCAAATGTGCAGTTTTTGCTCATGGGTGTTTAGTTCTGTAGCCAGGTCATTTTAAGCCAATCATCTGAGCCGTTAATGTGATTAATCACTCTGGAGCCACACGAAAATAATGTCTTCTGATTGGCTGATCAACTGAACACGCACAAGCCCTTTACTAGCGACCATCCTGAGATGTGACGTGAAAGGTTTCAGATAAAAAGAAAGCCTATTTGAAGCTATTAGGAGCCTTGAAGCTTTTAAGGCACTAGTAAAACATCGACTACACCAAGTACTAGTAGTATTTGACTGTACTAAGTATGATTCATTAAAAAAATAATAATTTAGTCAGAATACACAGCTGGTTATGAATGGAAGAAGGTGCTTTTTGCCCCTATGAAGTGTAGTTATGATAGGCAAGGGGTAAACTGGGACATACTAGACTAACCTTGACTCTTTGCTGACATTGAAAATGAACAAGGTCACAAAGTGCAGCTGGATACAAATTGTAATGCTAGTGCGCCCCCTTTGGTAATATCATTGCATTGCAGCAGGACAGTACTTTGTGTTTCTGGGTCAGCAAAAAAGTACTAGCACTAAAGTTCTAACACTCATTTTAAGTTTAACGTCACTCATTTAGACAAGTGTAACCTAAGATTTGGTCCCCCACACATTATCATCTTGGGATAATGAGACCATCAGTGACAAACTCGTCAGAGTAAATAGATTCCCATCATCTTCTCAGTGCACAACAGCTGCAGATGTTTTCGGTTTCTGCTAAGTAGCAGGAGTTACAGAAACGGCCTTTCTTTTGATTTAAGCACTAAAGGATTTCCACAGTCCATCTCTGGTTGGTTTTCTGCTCATCAAAGGTGTTGAGTATCACCTGGTTTTTATCATACTGTTGGCCACCTGGATGAAAAACACATTAAGAAGGTCAAATTCTTCTCAAGATTTCAACTTTTCACACACTTCCTTAGGTTAAATTTATAAAAGTTTGGCATCAGACTTTTTAAAATAGAAATGAATACTTTTATTTAGCAAGGATGCTTTAAAGGATTGGTTCACTTCAGAATTAAAATGTCCTGATAATTTATTCTCCCCTATGTCATTTAAGATGTTAATGTCTTTTTCAGTTGAAAAGACATTAAGGTTTTTGAGGAAAGCATTCCAGGATTTTTCTCCATATAGTGGACTTCAATGAGGACCAACGGGTTGAAGGTCCAAATCGCAGTTTCAATATAGCTTCAAAGGACTCTACACAATCCCAGCTGAGGAATAAGGGTCCTATCTAGCGAGACGATTGGTAATGTTCTGAAAAGAATAAAAAATTCTAAGCTTTTTAAAGGAGAAGTCCACTTTCAGAACAACAATTTACAGATAATGTACTCACCCCCATGTCATTCATGTCTTTCTTTGTTCAGTCGTAAAGAACGTAAAGACAAAATAGTTTTTTGAGGAAAACATTTCAGGATTTTTTTTCCATATAATGGACTGATATGGTGCCCCGAGTTTGAAATTGAGGATTTAAAAAAAAAATTAAATTTAAATACTTTTTAATCTGAAATGCTTTTCTTGTTCTCCCTGAACTGTGTGTATTCTGGCTCAAGACAGTTAGGGTATGTCGAAAAACTCAGATCGTATTTTCTCCCTTAACTTCAAAAATCATTTCAAAATCATCCTACATCGCTGTAGAAGTTCCGACCCTTTGTTTGCAAAGTGAACATGCAAAGAAGATCAAACACCCTTAACAAAAAAGGTAAAACAGCGATATAGGACGATTTTCACCATCACGTCACCATACTTCAGGGAAGTATTGGATTATATTGTATTCGAGGAATTCTGGGAATTAGTAGTTCTTTGGATTGGATTGCAAGTATTCAGGGAGTTCAGGGAATTAGCCTGAGATACTGTAGTTTATTTAGTTGTTTGAGTTGTCTGTGGTGAAGTCAGATTAGCTTTGAGAATCGCAATGACTTGCTTATTAACAGTGACTTACTGCCACCTACTGGGGGGTTTAATTTCACGTTCAGGGTATCTTTTCATTTTTTAAATAATTTCAAATATCAGTATTCAACCTGTTGTGTTTAAAATATCAAACATCATTTATGCATTAACATGTGTACATACATGTAAATGCCACTTCAGATGCAACTTCTGCAAATGTGAATTTTGTTGATACTGATTTCATTTGTTTGGCAACAGCCTAAATGTATTATTCTTGTAACTGACTGATTAAATGTAAAAATTTGACTCAAAAGATGATGCACACTTTTAGAAAAAATGGCTTTATAAAGGTAAAGTCATGAAGTCATGGATGCAGAGCTAATGCAAGACGAGCATTTGCGGTTAAGAAGTTAAGAACTTATCATTTTTTTCAGAAGATGACCGATTGTTTTGCTAGATAAGACCCTTATTCCTCGGCTGGGATTGTGTAGAGTCTTTGAAGCTGCATTGAAATTGCAATTTGGACCTTCAACCCGTTGGGTCCCACATTTTTTATGGAGAAAAATCCTGCATGTTTTTCTTAAAAACCTTAATTTCTTTTCAAATGAAAAAAGAAAGACATGAACATCTTGGATGACAAGGGGGTGAGTAAATTATCAAGAAATTTTAGTTCAGGAGAGATTAGAATATTAGAAGGATTTCTAAAGGATCATGTGACACATTGCCATCACAGGTACAAATTACATTTTAAAATACATTTAAATTAAAAGCAGTTACTTTAAATTGTAATAATATTTCATAATATTACGGTTTTACTGCATTTTTTAATCAAACAAATGTAGACAAGGTGCAACACATTAAGAGGCCACTAGATGGCAATAAATAATGGTTTCTACTGGGCTGAATGACGTCAGGGTGGCGCTCAGGTTACACAGAAATTTGAACCACAAACAGCCTCAGTCTGAATTGACACAAACAAAAGAAGCCACACAGCAGTGATCTTTCATCACACAGATTACTGTCACAGTCCGAGTGAATAATTTACCCTCATCTTGTTCAATGTCCCTGATCTCCACCTATACGTGTAAAAATAATTTTTCAAACTGTGAAAAAAAGAAATTCTAACCGATGATTGCCTGTTCCAGTTGTTTGTGATGGCTGGTTAACAAATTTAAAAATACACTTTGTAAAGAAGGCACTTACACACAGTATTTTCTAGCCAAAGGAAGACTTTAGCAACTCATATTGACCATAAAACCATGAAAGAAATTTTTTTTATATTTTACTACTGTTAAATATTATTAGCATTTAGTTAATATTCGGTTTGGTGTTAAATGGTAGCTTCTTCATCTGTAATACAGATTCAGACACATCTTTGCCTCTGACAGGACGCTGTGGTATGTACACTGGGCGCCAGCAGAGTTGCCCGAGCAGATCGAGCGCAGTTGCTAATAGAAATACCACAAAGGTATGATGTGACGTCAGAATGTGTCATCAGTAAAAGATTATGAGTTCGTCAGTGGAGGGTGCAGTTTTATGACAGACAGACACACACGCCCCATGTGCATGTGAATGTTTCTCTGTTTATTGTTTTGCTCCAACCTTTCTGTTTCATTTCATTGTCTTTTCTCTTATTCAAGTGCATAAAGTACTCACCTTTGACCTCCAGCACAAGGTCGGGCTTGAGGTTGCTGCGTATGATTCCGTCTCCTGTGATGCTCCAAAAATGATTGTCTTTGCCTGGTTCAGCTGAGATATTTAACCTGCCACCTGCCATCACCACACCTCCAGACGTCTCCACACAACAGTCCTCAACCAGCTGAAGAGACAAAACATGAGAGACGGCGGTTATGTTCAGTAAGCAGAGCCAATATCACAGATGCACTGAGTACAAAGGTGATCAAAGTCTGGTGTACCTTGCAACGCAGTAGTCCGTTCTCATACACCCATATCTGCTCCGGACCACCAGTTTCCTCCAGAACTTGAACCCGGAGCAGCTTTAAATCATCCAGGGCTCCAGAGAGAGACATCATGCAGCCTGTCTCTGCACTACGCAGCCGGAAATAAACACGTTTCTGTTGAGATAGACACAGAAGACACAAGGTCATGTTTGGATACTTTTGATTAAGTTTGCCTAAATCTGCTTTCATAAACTCTATGTATTATTATGTCATTATGGGTATTATCGGGCTAATTCTAGATTTACAAAGGTATGTATCTTTATGTACACATGTTGTAAATGTGCTGGGTTTGCCCTGCCTTTGAATGTGCGACTCCCAAACAATTAATTCACACACCTAAGAGCGAAACTATCCAAACCCCACTGGATCTGAACACACACAAACACACACACACACAGCAAAACACAATTACTGAGAATTACTGAGAAGGATGAGATGGTGTTTTATACCTGTAATAACGGACGCAGAGAGCCAATCTGCTCCCAGCCCCTGAACTTCTGCCAATCACCGATCTCGCTGGGATGGAGCAGGACCTGACGACCACGGAAGTTGCTGTATTCATACAACACCCAGCTGACACAGAGAAGAATACAAACACTTCATGATTTTCACATCAAAACAACCATAAAAGAAAATAAGTGACACAATATTTGGTGTTTCTACACATAAACTGGAATCTGAATGCTTCAGAAATTACTCACATTCCTCCATTAACCAATAAAGAATTGACCCTCCCATCAATGCCAGCCAAAGTCAGGTTCAATATGCCATCGGTCAGAACTACTTTACGTCCTCTGAAGCCAGATTTGCAGTAGAGTGTGATGGAGGCCATAGAAAACTCCTGTGATGTACAATGAACATACGTCATAAATCTCTCTAGAAGTATTTGCTGCCAGAATTTTAACTTTCATTTTGCCTCACCACAATCATCACAAATATTTTTAGCGACATTTTTTTTTTGTTAGGAAAAAAAAATCATTAGACTTCTCTCTTTTTTGTTCTAAACTAAAAAGCTATAATGTAACTACATGACAGACTGCATGAACACACTTATGCTGAAAGACTAGCACATGGTGAGCTTTTTTTATATATTATTTTGACACTTTACAATAAGGTTCATTAGTTAAAATTTGTTAACTACTATAGTTAAAATGAATTAAGAATGAACAATACTTCTACAGCATTTATTAATCTTAGTTCATGTTAATGTCAACATTTACTAATGCATTATTAAAATCACAAGTTGTGTTTGTTAACATTAGTTAATGCACTGTGAACAAACATGAACAAACAATGAACGACGAAGTAACATTACTGTACTTAAATTACTTATCCACTGAAAAAGTAAGGGATTACGATTCATTTTTAGGTAATTTTTTAATTACAATTACTTATAAAGTACTTGCGTTACATACTGTAAATAATTTCAATAGTTCTAAAATGAATATTGCTACAGAAAGCTTGAAGTGTCTACTTTTTAAATGAACGAATTCAAATCAAAAACAAATGTTTTCTGATTGCAGTCACCTGTGCGCAAAAATTGCCCTTACCTAGATACAAAAAAAAATCTGATATCTGATATGGCTTTATTCAGCAGAGGAGATCATTTCTGTAATTTATTCTTACCTACATTAGTTAACGTGTTATTTTTACATAAACTTGTACGGATTTTACTGGTTGGGCTTTTCCTAAACATCTTGCCAAACTAAAATGTAATGTTTAACTTTTCTTAAGCGTTTTTGTTATTCAGATGTTTGCAGACTAATTCTATTTGTTAACCAAAGATATTTTATAAAAATGTTTAGGCATTACAGTTGTTTTAAAACTAAAAGGCTAAACTATTTATGTTTGAATCAAACTGAAAGAATAAAGAGTTTGATTTATATAATCTGTGCTTTAAGGTTTATAGGAGAAGTCCACTTCCAAAACAAAGATTCACATATAATGCATTCACCCCCTTGTCATCCAAGATGTTCATGTCTTTCTTTCTTCAGTCGTAAAGAAATTATGTTTTTTGAGGAAAATATTTCAGCATTTTTCTCCATATAATGGACTGCTATGGTGCCCCGATTTTGAACTTTCAAAATGCAGTTTAAATGCAGCTTCAAACGATCCCAAATGCAGTTGTAAACGATCCCAGCCGAGAAAGAAGGGTCTTATCTAGCGAAACGATCGGTTATTTTCATGAAAAAAAAAATACAATCTAAATACTTTTTATTTTCACACTTTTTATTTTACAACCGCATTTGGGATCGTTTAAAGACACATTTAAACTGCATTTTGGAAGTTTAAAATCAGGGCACCATATCAGTCCATTATATGGAGAAAAATGCTGAAATGTTTTCCCTCAAAAAACTATTTCTTTACGACTAAAGAAAGAAAGACATAAACATCTTGGATGACAATTGGTGAGTACATTATATGTGAATCTTTGTTTTGGAAGTGGACTTCTTCTTTAAGATGTAATTAGTGATTTGAATAATTAATTTACTTATTAAGTAACTAATTTACTTTTCAGACAGAGTAATTACTAAAGTAATATAAATACAATATGATGATGTAATTAGTAATTAGTAATTATTTTTTGAGAGTAACTTACCCAACACTGCTATTAACTAACATTAACAAAGACTGATAAATAGTGTCATCAATGTATTGTTCGTTGTTTGTTCATGTTAGCTAATACATTAACTAATGTTAACAAATGACACTTTATCGTAAAGTGCTATCATTTTTTTCAATTTATTCTAGGTATTCTTTATAAATATTGTTAAATGTTAATGTCTAGTTATTTAATGCAAGGCATAAAAATACATCTACATGATCGATGAAAGCAATATGTGACCCTGAACCACAAAACCAGTCGTAAGTAGCATGGATATATTTGTATTGTATTGTAGGGGTCAAAGTTATCGATTTTTCCTTTATGGCAAAAAATCATTAGGATATTTAGTAAAGACCTTCCATTAAGATTTCCTACTGTAAATATATCAAAACTTAATCTAAGATTAGTAATATGCATTGCTAAGAACTTCATTTGGACAACTTTAAAGGTGATTTTCTCAATATTTTGATTTCTTGCACCCTCAGATTGCAGATTTTCAAATAGTTGAATCTCGGCCAAATATTGTCCTATCCTAACAAACCATGCATTAGTGGAAAACTTTCAGATGATGTATAAATCTCCGTTTCAAAAAATTGACCCTTATTGACTTGTTTTGTGGTCCAGGGCCACATATGCAGTGATAAGACAGCACACAGACCACCCTCACAGCCTTATTTTCAGTTTGACCAAATTCTATTTTCTTCCTAGACGAGGGAATTTTTTCTTCTGATCCCTTTTTCTCTTCAGTACTCACATGTCCTACAGTGTGAACAGAGCTGATTTTGCACTCTGAGTTGAGTAAGCCCAGAGCCTCAGGACTGGGGTATTCTCCTTCCTCCAGTACATACATGTTGTCAGTGAACTGCGGGCCATCGAACACCACCCAGCTTCAAGCAGAGACATGCACAATGAAATGCTGATTATTTTGAAACACCATCTAATCTTGTTGATTATTTATTTAATTGAATGTTCTTTTGATTCTGTTTCAAGTTAAAATACCTCACCTCCCAGCCAAAACCTTGCAGGACATGGGGTGGAATCCCTCCGGCAGGAACGCCACACTTTCATCTAAAACCTGCATTGTTCCATTGAAGCCCGGTTCAGCAAACAACTGCACCTGAAAACCAACAAGCGTCAGAGTGTTTCTTCAGATCAGAGTTTTACATGAATGACGCTTCAAAAAGCTTAAAAGACGCAGAAGACAAAAAGAAAAACAGATCTAGTTAACTATCATCACTTCAGTTGCACAGGAGTCTGTGCAATGCTTGTCACTCACAAAGTGACACTTAACTGCATTTAGCTCTGATTGACATTTCATTTTTAAATCCATTGCATCAGATTCCATGTGGAACCATAACATATGTGCATGTCCATTAAACTCACCTTATATCTGGACAGTCCTTCGGCCTGTTCCTGAGACAGAAAAAATAAAATATAAGACACCATTGGAATACAAGCATGGTTTTATTGAGCAACAAATAAAGTTGCAAAAAAAGACATTTGAAAAATAGTGCAGATATTAAAATGTTTACCAAAACTACATGCTGAATTGACAAGATCTTGCAGTTGTGTGCTCCCCAGTCCTCTGGACTGCCATAGAGACCCTTCTCTAAAACGTACAGCTCACCAGAGAAGTGTGCCTTCTCAAATGCTATCCACCTGTTCAGTCAGATGTTAAACAGTTAGATTTTTTTTTACACACTGACCAAATTCACTTCCATGACGCAACTTGTCACACATTACACATCCAAAAAAGAAAATACAGACTGCAGGCAAAACATCTCAATGAGTAAGGCTAAATCATCAGGCATTAGTGACAGATACCTATAAGAAGCACAATGGGATTGTGAATCAGAGTTAAACATAAACACACTACTGTTTTGCTCATCTCATAATTTCTCTCATTTTATTGTAGTATGTTATCAAGGTAACACCCTTGACACTGACGCAGCGCCACATTGACACCTGTGTTCTTGACACAGGATTTAATGTATCTGTTTACATGTAAAGGACAAGACAGAGAGGGGGTGTGGGTTTGTCTCCCATAACATGACTAAAAACATTTTGTTAAAAAAAAGATAACTAGAGTATGCATCTGCCTCAGGATATCTGACACCTCATATTTGTGTGCCACTCCTTTATTATCAGCAAAGCAGGTATGAACTTCAACCATGAAACAGCTTTGAAACATACCATATGAGAGTTACTGAATAAAACAGATAGCTGACTGACAAAATCATCCTCTTATCCTGTAAAGACTATCCTTCAAGAATGAAATATTTAAAATATGGGTTGTGACTTTTGCACACTTAAATAATGGGTTAAATAATGACAGAATTATCATTTTTAAGTGAACTACTTCTGATTTTATCTCTGTAAGCAGCTACCCACAAGGGCTGATAAACATTTCACTGATAGATTTACAGTTGTACTAAGGTTGAAGGTTATGAAAGGAAAAAAAAAAAAAGAGAGAGAGTGATGCCTTAAGGAGGACACAGAAAGTTTAGATGTAGACACTCACACGCCAGAGAGGACTTCCACCGATTGTGTCTTTATGCCAAAGCCAGTGGTTTCCATGCTAATGACAGGTTCCAGCAGGTCCACATTCATCCCTCTCTTGTTGAAATCCCGCTCACTGAACATTCGCACGTGAGGAGTCATGAAATCCTACAGGACATAAAACCATGAAACGACTTGCAACCTTCTTATTCCAAGAAAACAGCTGTGTGCATTAGACAAACACATATAAAGGTATGCCCCAGCATGCCGTGCTGTAAATTGTTTATTTAATATTAATCTTAAATTCTTTTATTCAGAAATAGTCTTTGTGTACATACTGCTAACACAGGACGTATAGAGAGGAGCCTGTCTTCCATTCCACCCCAGTCTGTGAAGTCTGCATACTCTCCTTCCTCCAGAAGATACTGGCGACCCTCGAACCCTGGTGCGGAGTATCCTACCCAGCTATACATGAACAATAACATAAATCATTGTCGGATCCAATTAAAGGCAATAAACCAGCAAGAAATTGTGTGTGTAGATCTACAGTACTTAGGTGATTGTTGATGGTCTGGCTGCCTCTGCAGACTTTTGAGACCAAACCAAAAATGTACTCACAGGCCACTTAGGATCTTTAGTGAGCCAACAGAACTGAGTCTCTTTCTCCCGGTGATGTCAGTCTCATCTTCTTCAGTCTTCTCTTCCTCTCCTTCATCAAAGTTATAAATGTCCATTTCAATCTCTATGCACTCCCCTTGGAACATTGGTTTTTCAAAGAGTAGCACCTGGTTTCACATAGAGGAAAAAACAATTTACAGCTTCCTGTATATTTAGAATAATTTCCTGTCAACTACATTCACACTTATTTTATGAGACACACTGGAACTGCACTAAAATCTAGTATGTGAATCAATATTGAACACAACACAGATTACCAGAAATTCACTTTTTATTATATGCCCCATTTTTTACCACTTGAAATGGATTTTGAAGTTATGGAAGCCCGTTTCTGCCACTGAATAAAAAATAAAAAAGGTACCTGTGACTTTTCGTCATACAATTATGCCTTTTTATTCTTGCAACTGCAAATTTACATGTCACAATTCAGACTTTTTTTCTTAAAAAAAATGCACATAAACTCACAATTCTGAGAACAGGTGGAATTGTGAGATATAAACTTGCGAGTTATAAAGTCAGATTTGAGACATATAAACTTGCAATTCTGAGAAATGAAGTCAGAATTGTGAGATATAAACTTGTAACTTCAAGTTATAAAGTCAGAATTGCGATATAAGATTTGCAATTATGAGAACTTAAGTCAGAATTGTGAGCTATGAACTCACAATTCAGAGGAATAAAGTCAGAATTCTGAATTTTTTTTACTCAGAATTACGAGGTTATATCTCACAATTCTGACTTCCAAAATACGTTTATATAGCACAATCCAGTTATATTATGCTTTATTTATAGTTCAGAATTGGGAGTTTTATCTTTTTATAACTCACAATTTTAACTCTTTATAGCTTTATAACTTGCAATTGCGAGTTTGTATTGCAAAATTCAGAGAAAAAAAACCTCAGAATTACAAGTTTGCATTGCATAATTCTGAGGGAAAAAGTCAGAATTGCGAGTTTGTATTATGGAATTAAGAGGGAAAAAGTCAGAACTGCTAGTTTGTATTACGAAATTCTGAGGAGAAAAAAAAGCATTGCGAGTTTGTATTACGGAATTCTGAGAAAAATGTCAGAATTGCAAGTTTGTATTACAGAATTCTGAGGAAAAAAAGTCAGAACTGCAAGTTTGTATTACAGAATTCTCAGAAAAAAGTAAGAATCGTGAGTTTGTATTACAGAATTATGAGAAAAAAGTCAGAATTCCGAGTTTGCACTGCGGAATTCTGAAAAGAAATGTCAGAATTGTGAGATGTAAATCCGCAATTTTGAGACTTGCAATTACCTTTTTATTTTTTATTCAGTGGTGGTGTCAGGCTTCCATTTACATTACACAGATTTCATATGAATTAAATTTTAAATGTATGACATAAATACTTCCTTTTAATTCTCACAAAAAAAAAAAAAAAAACTGTCATGAAAAAGATTTGTGACAAAATACAAGACATGTTCAGTGCTTGGGGTGTGTCTATGTGTGTGCACACTTGTGGGCAGAATATTCAGAATTCTGGAAATTCTTCCCCCAGTGTCTGCGAGCCTCAGGCAAAGCCATCTCAAGTCCTGTATAGCGCTCAGAGCCCAGCAAGACATGAGTTCAGGAATGACAGGAACTTTGCCAAGTAAAGCCCTGTAAGGTTCAGTTCACTCAAACTAAGCCGGCTTCCCTGGACCATCATAACTATTCGACTGCTTCTTATAAGTAGTGATTATAATTAAACCATTATGGCATCACATGCCTCTGCTGTGAGAAACATGTACTGCCAAAACTTTGACTGCTCTGACTGTCAGACACAATGCCGCTGCTCTTTCACGGCTCAGAAATCAAAAGAACAAACACTGGCACGGGCTGAGCAAGCAAAGAATAAGAACAAACCCCGCCTCTGGGCATGCTCAATCTGGTCCAGACTACCTGCACCAACAGGTACCTATAATTCCAGGCTGTACAGAATGTCTTTGACTAAATTTGCAAATTAGTCTTTGGACGTTGCGTTTTTCTCAGTAAGCTGAACTACACCTGATTTAACATGTAAAGCTCACCTTAGTTTCATTGGGATTTTCCACCTTAATTTCACCCTGTGAAAAGCAGAAGGAACAATTATATATAAACCTCTGTTCATACATTATGTTATATGACAGAATGAGTGTGTGAAAGTGAGTGGTATGTAATTACCATTTTCAAGGGCCGCAGTGATCCGACAAAGGGGGTGGGAAAGCCCCAGTCCTGAGGGCAGGGATATACTCCTTCCTCCAAGACAGCCAGAAGACCCTGGAAACCTGGGTCACTAAAGACCAGCCATCTACAAACACACAACTACAGTAAGAATACTGTGGATCTAAAAGGATTTTAGAACCTGATATAAGACAACTTTCATTTTGTAATTTAAAAACATGCTTCATGAAGTTTGCATGCCAAAACATTTCGCAAATGGCATCACCATCCAACACGGAACAACAAGAAAACAACATTCCAACAGACACACAGACTCTTTCTCTCTCAGAGTCTTTCAACTCCAATCATAGGTCACATGCTTTAACCTCAAAACTTTCCACTTGATCATGCAACAAGGACAAATATGAGGCTTGTGTCCTTCATATCTTATTTTAGCTCTGAGAAAAAAGTTTTGCTCCCATGCACTACTGGGACCAGTAAGATTTTTTGTTTTCAAAAGTGACAGTAAAGACATTTATAACATTTCTATTTCATTTGAACTTTCCATTCATTGCACAATATTACTGTTTTGCAGCCTTTGTTAGCATAAGAGACTTCTTTGAAAAACAATAATAAAATCTTACCCTCAAACTTTAGTATTGTGTAGTGTAAGTAGTGTATATTAAATTATTTTATCACCATGGTAAAACATCATAAAGTTGTGGAATCGCAAATAAATGTAGACATAAAATGTTGCACAACCAAGTTTTAAATCGCTTCACTGTCAGATCCCGTAAGCGTTTACGTAAGATTAGAAGTTCACTTACACTCCATTGTGAACCCTAATGGACCCAGTACTCTGAGGAATACCAAATGAACAGGTCTCTATGGTGTCATCGCAGAATGAAGACACTCGGCCCATCCCATTCAACTCTGTGAACAAGTCGATTTTTGGTGCGCTGTAGTCCTGAGAGGAAAATACTAGAGCTAGTTAGCAAAAATCAAAGCATACATGCATATTGCGTTTTATTTGCAATCTGACAGATTGACAGTACTGAGGTCAAGTGTTCATGCATGTGATGCATGATTTTAGACTCACCCTTAATGCAAGCCTAATGGAGCCAATAACCATGGGTGTGGTTGGGAGTGGCAAGCCGTTGGGCCCCACTTCCCCACTTGGTTCTATCTCCGCCCACTCATTTGCAATCTCTGTTGACCCCTCCTCTAAAGCAATGGAACGGCCCTGGAAGCCGGGCTTTTCATACAGCAGCCAGCTGGACAAGACAAACATAACCATTAGCAACCCTGCACTTTCAAATGTCACAAGATTTGTCACACTCTGAATAGAAGGAAGTGACTGTTCTTACCATCCTCTAACGACCTTTATGGAAATGAATGGAGAGAGGTTTAGGAATGAGGCGTCCTCTACGTCCCTGAAAATCTCATAGCCCTCTCCTCCAAACTGAGGTTGTTGATATATCACAATCTGCAAGCAACAATATTGTAACACTCTGCATAAATGTGTTAAACTGTTGTTTCTTTCTTATTTGAAGCAGTAAAGGAAAGTAACAATAAACTAGCTGTACTAAATAAATGTGTGGTATTACTATAAATACTGATCAGTTTTACAATACCTTTCCAGGGCGTCTGTGGAAGCCTCTGACACCTGATGTCTACAAAGCAAAAACTTTAGTTAATATTTAAACATTATTTTCATTATAAACATTTTGAAATGAACATTGATGACATTTTTAAAACTACTTCGAGAAACTGTGATCAGTGGTACCTATAAAAACTAAAGCCTGGAGGGCTTAACATTCCTCTTGTGTCTTAAAGACAAGACTGACAAAATTTCTACTCATGAGAGAATTTTTGAAACAGTGGACATTTGTGACCCTGGACCACAAAACCAATCATAAGTAGCGCAGGTATATTTGTAGCAATAGCCAAAAATACATTGTATGGGTCAAAATTATCGATTTTTCTTTCATGCCAAAAATCTTTAAGATATTAAGCAAAGATCATGTTCCATGAAGATATTTTGTACATTTCCTACCTTAAATATATATTAAAACTGTATTTTTTGATTAGTAAAATGCATTGCTAAGAACTTCATTTGGACAACTTTAAACCCTCAGATTCCAGATTTTAAAATAGTTGTATCTCGACCAAATACTGTCCTATCCTAACAAACCAAACATCAATAGAAAGCTTATTTATTCAGTTTTCGGATTATGTATAAATCTCAATTTCAAAAAATTGACCCATATGACTGGTCCATGGTCACATTTGGTAGTAACATCTTTCTTACTTCTGCATATGTTGGTGAGAGACTGGTGGGTGTGGGCAGTGGAATCTGCGGAGTACTGTTGGACGGAGATGTTAATCCTGAAATGCCTTGCAGTCCCATGCTTGAATTAAATTTGTTGGAAGTGAGATTCAAGTCCAATGCAGGGACAGGGCCAGTGTCAGGCTCTTGCTGGCTGATGGTGTTAGCTTCTTTGCCTTTATTCATGAATTTTTCCAAGAGGTCAGGCAGCTTGACTTCTGAGAATGTTGGAAGAGGTGGAGGTGTGGAGGGACTCTTTACTGAATCACCAGGTCCTGCTTTTACACTGGCATCTGGCAAATCCCCAACCCCCTCTTTTGCAGCAATGACACCATGGGATATGTCCTTTCGTTCTCCTGAAGTTGGCGCCACCTCTGGTGGTGGTGTTATGGGTGACTGAATGCCATTAATGAGAGAGCTTGGTTCAGTTCTGGCTTTTCTTGCCGCGTTTGGGGAGTTCACGAGGTTTGAGATGATTGACATTCTTTCCAATCTTGAGGGCAGTTTTCCAGAGCCCTCAGTGTTCTGTTTTTCTCCATCAGTTTTCTCCTCAGTGACCTGTTTAGCTTTGTCTTGTTCACGTCTAGATGCGAGACCTGTATAAAGAAGGCGGTCCTCAGAACGTTTGGATGACAGGTTGGTTTTCGCCTCGTCATTTTTCTTCTTGATCATCATGGCTGGAGAGGGGTCTTTAGGTCCTGAAGTTTTTCTTGTCCCAAATTGGAACTGTTCCGGGTCAAATACCTTCTCAAAGTGATCTTCTTTAATGGCAGGCATAGCAAAAGGAGGTGACGGCATCTTGTTCTGCCCATGCTTTCTTGGTGGCAAAGAGAACGGGGAACAGTTCTCCTTGATGTTCCGAATGAAATCCTCAAAGTCATCAGAAGTGTCAAGCAGATTGTCATCACTTGCAGAACAATCCATACGTCTCGCTGTTTTCTTCTTCTCATAACTTTGGTCCACATCTAACCAACTAGATGGTGCCTTGCTATTTTTTTGTGACAGGTTTTTGGGGTCCAATGGAAGATTTTGAGATGTAAACTGGAGAACACTTTGGTCAGTTAGTGGTTTCAGCTTTCCTAAGTTAGTAGCTGGTATTTTATCTTTGGTCTTTGTAAGATCCTTGACCGTATGTTTAATTTGGACTTCACTCTTTCGGTCCACTTTGGAAGTCAGTTTATCTGTTATTTTAACTGGTGCAAATTGTTGATTTAAAGTCTGATCACCTTTTTGAAAAGGTTTAGAAGTAGGCTCTGGAGGCGTGATTACTCCTACTGGTGCCTCATCAGCGTGCTTTAACTTATTTAATTCATTCTTTTTGAGACACTCTGGGTTTGTTTTACTCAAGTCTCCAGACTGAACCGGTTGCTTCTCTGATACTTGGCGTTTACCACTTTCTTCTTCACTTTTAACCTTTTCATCTAGTTGTGTAGTTGTTTTTGGTCGTTTTAAATCTGAATTCACACTGTGCTCTTTGATCTGAGTCTTCTGGGTTGTCTCAGATAAGTTCTCTGAAATGACCTGACTGATTTGCTCCTGAGAAGGACTACGGGACTTCTCTTTGACATCCAGCAACTCACTAGATGCAAGCGGCACATCTGTTGAAACTGGTAGATCTGACTGTTCTTTTTCTGAGTGTGAAATGCTCTTTTCTGAAAGCGACACATCCAGTTTTACTTTGACTTCTGCAGCCCCAGATTTTTCATCCTTTGTTTCAAGAGAGGCTTTTGATTCTTTAGCTGTCTTGGGTATTTCGGAAATTTCATCTGCCTTAGCAAGGGCACACGTCTCTTTCTCGAATCCAAGAACCTTTTCTTGGACAACATCTGACTGCTTATCTGGTGTAATCTGTACATGTGACTCTGATGAATCTGGTGCATTTGATTCAGTCTGTCGTTTTACGGATTGCAAATTGTTGTTTTCTGAAATCGACACATCCATTTTGACTGTGGTTTCAGCAGGACCAGATTTTTCACCCTTCATTTCAGAAGTAGCATTACCTTGAGTGCTCAGACCACTGGTTGTGTAATGGTCCGTCTCAGCTATTGAGGAAATTTCATTTTCCTTGGAAAGGTCACATTTCTCTTTCTTGAACCCAATAATCTGCTTTTCTGTGACTGATTTCTGTGACTGATTTGGTATATCTTGGACATGTACGTCTGGTAGATCTGACTCTGTCTGTTTTTCCAAATGTGAACTGTTCTTGTCTGAAGACAAATCCAGTGTGACTTTGGTCTCAGAAGCACCAGATTTCTCACCATTTGTTTCAGAAAAGGCTTTTGATTGTTCAGCTGTCTTGAATGTTGTGGAAATTTTATCTGTTTTAGCAACAGCTGGCTGTTTATCTGATGCAACTTGCACATGTGGGTCTGATGAAGCTGATAGATTTGATTCTGTCTGCTGATTGGTTTCTAAAGCATTGTTTTCTGAAAGTGACACATCTGGTGTGACTTTGGTCTCAGCAGCATCACAATTTTCACTTGCAGAAATGGCTTCTGATTCTACTGCATCAGATTTGGAAGCAGCTGTGGGTGTGACGGACAAACTGGTCACTTTCTCGCCTTTGTCTGTTTTTGAATCTGAAGCTGCAGTTGGCTCCGCCTTCCTAAACTCTTTCCTGGGTTTGACTTTAGTGGGACTTTTGAGACGTGGAGTTCCTGACTGTAAATCATCCACCTCCTTGACAGGGCTTTTCAATTTGAGCTCTGGCGATACCCTGACAGCAGCAGCTTGATCATATTTGGAACATTTGCCATTGGCAACAGAACCGTTAACCAGTGATGACTCATTTCTCTCTGGCTTGAGTGGCAGTGAGGTTGATTCATGTGACTCACTTTCTCTGTGGGTAACTTCTCCATCTGAGGGCTGTTTCAGAGGGCTCAATGGTGTCTTTGGTGGCAGCTTCCTTCTTGTTGGTGACACATCAGTCATGAATTTTTTTGGGCTCTTTGGCCCACTCAGCTGGGTTTCGTTCCCTGGCTTCTCCTTTTCAGCATTCTGCTCTGATTGATTCGTGCCAGGCGGTGAGGAAGAAAGTTTTGCCTCGGTTTTGTCACCTGATTTGGCTTTACTCTTCAAATACGAAAAGCTACTCTTTGATGTTGGACTTCTGTCAGTGGCAACTGTCGACTGTGTTTTTGACTTCTGGATGTCTTTAAATGCTTTGAATTCAGTGTTAGATTTTGGTGAATTCTCTGCTGAAGATGGGGATTTATCAGCAGAAAGTGAATGTTTTAGAATTCGTTCTCTTTTAGGCTTTGAAAGAGTGACCTGTTCTTTGGTGGATTGAGAAGTTTTTGTTGTTGGTGAGGTGTCAAAAACATTCCTGTCTTCCACTTTCTTAGTCGGTGACATTTTCCGCTCTGAGCTTATTGATCCTGCCTCATTCTGACGTTTGGTGGACATCTGTCTTTCAGCTTCTGTAGAAACACTATACACTGTAATGACCTCCACCACTTTCTTTGGTTTTGTTTGAACCTCTGGCGGGGTTTTCTTGGGAACTCCCATCTTGATGTCAGTTGGTTTATTAGGCGTAATAGATTGGTCCTTTTCTGTTGGAGATTTAATCTCTTTTTGATCTGTCTGCTTCTGTGAAAGCCTCCGTACAGGAGGCACATCCATCTTTGATGCCTCAGAGAGGCTTTTAATGCGAGACATTACAGCTTTTGTTTTAGGGGCAACTTGTGGTGGAGGGCTCTTTGCTTCAACAGCCCCATTTGGTCCACTGACAGCTCTGTTCGTACGTTTGGATGGCACAGATGAGTTTTGATGACTGCTCATCACAGTATTCAATGTTACTTTATTAACTGGCATTTCTGGAAAATAAAATTCCTCAGCAACGTCTGTAGCGTCTCTATTTTCTGTTGAAGATTCAAAGGGGCTCTCTACATCCCCACCAGAAGGCTGCTCTTGCACGAAAGCAGCACAATCTCCTGCTGACTTGTTTGTTTGTCGATTGGTCTGCTTGACACTCACACTTTTGAGGTTTGGTAATCTGCAGAGAGACAAAAACAACAGCAATGTAAAGAGACAAGTAAGGGAGGATCCATGCATTCATATGCTTTCAACAGCATGCATCACGTTAATGAGAAATAATCTGAATTCTTCAAGTGTGAAAAAACACAGACTTCTCATGTTTAAACCATCCCATAGACGCACATTTCCTGAGCTCAAATTATTTCAGATTACTTCTTATGAACATGTTTGGCCGCATTTCTGTCCTTGACATCATCATTGCACACAACTTAAACGGCTTGAACTTTTAACCATGAGAACAATGACATGTCAATGAATTGTGTAGGTCTTTTTAGATTACTCAGCTAAAAAGGGCTGATTAAGCACAGGTGAACTCGCACAGAGTTATTTAGGTAAATTCATTTTGTGTGAAGTAAAGATCGAATCATACAAGAGAAAATAACACAATGAAAAGCTGCTACAGAAAGCGAAGTGATCACATAATTTCCACTGTACAGGTGGTAATTACCTTTTATCACAGCTGTACATGATGTTATGATTATGAACGAGATAATCGAATCAGATTATACTAAGACAGCAGTTTTTCAACATTAGACAACACTCATTTATGATTATATCTATTCTTAGATCTTTTTTGTTAAGCAGCCCAACTACTTTCAACATTGCAATATCTATCTATCTGTCTGTCTATCTATATATATTTCCATATTTTGATTACTTTCAGATTACTAGTGACTTAACTCATTTAACACTGATTTAAATAAGATAATATTCTACCATATTGATATAATAAAAGAAACAGCAGACAAATTAAAAAAACATTCTAAAAAAAGATTAAATATTTTATATGTCTACCTGCATGTCATGTGACCATTAACCAATATCAGAGAACCGTGAACATGCAAATATTATATTAACTTATTACCTTAAAATCTCAGAAGGTACTTCAAGAAAACATATTAAAAGAAAAAGGTTTGGCTGACAACAAAAGTTAGGAATTTGTACATATTAATGTGTTTGAAAGACAAAAGCCTTCCAACGACTTGTGTACTGATTACTGTAGTCTGATTATACGTATTTTAAAATGTAATATAATGTAATTATAAGTACTTAATTTTTGAATATGATTAATTACTATAAGGCACTGTGTATATAATATATATATACATATATACACACATATATATATATATATATATATATACACACATAT
>JAHKKF010492866.1:0-17580 GCA_019740295.1 Labeo calbasu
TTCAGCCAAAGTCTGCCACTGCTCCATGGTTCAGGTCCTCCACTGCTTCATGGTTTGCCACTGCTCCATGGCCCAGGCCCCTTCACTGCTCAAAAGTCTGCTACTGCTCCATGGTTCAGGTCCTCCACTGCTTCATGGTTTGCCACTGCGCCATGGCCCAGGCCCTTCACTCTTCCACAGTCTGCCACTGCTCCATGGCCCAGGTCCTCCGTCAGTTTGCTGAAACTGCAGCTCTGAACATTTTTAATCTCTGTTGGTAGTTTAACTGTAGCCACCTTTTAAGTACATTATTTTCCTTGTTTTAGATACATTTACTAGGTAAACGTGTTGCATTTTATGTAATAAAAGTCTTCAATGGGAAATAGACTGGTAGGAAAATTTGGAAAGATTCCTGTCTCACATGGCGGGATCAGAAAATACTGAAAAAAGCACAAATGTCAGGGCATGTCAACACTTCTTCAGGGCCCCAAAACACCTTCAGACCCCAGAGGGCTAAAGGGCACCTATTATGCAAAATTCACTTTCACAACATAAATCTGTTGGCAATGTGTGCACACAACCACACTATAATGATAAAAAAAATCCCCATAAATCATAAGCAGTTTCTCAGAGCAAGCCGATCACAGAATTTGTAAAATGTCATGTCACACTTTACATGCCCCACCCATGACTGTTGATGACAATGGCATACAAACCGAGACACCGCCTTGAATGAGCCGCACACAATCTGCCACGCTAATCTTCACGCCAGAACATTTAAAATCAGCATTCAAGTACAAAATGATTTCTTATTAAAGATAGAGGTGATATTCAGTACAGAGCAGTGAGTGATTTTCTGCTTTTATTTGATTGTTTGGGTCATATTAACAGTGTAGACAGCAGTATAGGTACTATACATCACGTTGATGTCACTTAATACACAGATCTATATCCTACAGAGCTCACTAATAAAAAATGCAAGATAAATGCAATTTTAATTTTGCTTGCTGGCTGTTTACTGTAATGCTATAACGACTTATTAATGTTATAAACTGTTTTATAACAGAAGCACAGTGACAGCAATGATGAAGAAGTAGGAACATCCACTTAAACACAAGAAGATTACTCTGAAAACAGGACACCAAGAAATTCATGTTGCACATACAATCCTAATTGTTGTGCAAATGTGAGCTTAGGACTTAGGAAGTGATGAAATTAGCTATTTTATAACACAATATATCCAGATAAGTACTTAAAAGATGATGATTAAACATCTGCAAAAACCATATTCACTTATTGCAAACCAGTTTGGCTTTATTTCCTTCATATGGTACATGTACAAAGGTTGCTGAAGCCGGATACCATTATGTAATTATAATTAGTGTTCGTTTTAGTTAGGCACTTGGTCATTGACTTAGGATGAATTAACCATTTCAGCAGTTGCACACAGAAAGTGCACACTCTAACTATTTTCAATAATTTTTCATGGTCCTCACTGCACTGACATACCTTTTACTATAGGCGCTTTTTATAATCAGTGACTGACAGCTGGATTTGGACATATCTGACACCAGATAAGTATGAAAGTCTTTAAAAACAACAACTTTCCATTTGAACTTCCATTATCAAGTTGTTATTAACTGTTCAGTTGAAAGAGCTGTTATTAAACAAACTGCTTATGATTAAGCTTTTATTAGGCATTTTTTGGTATCTATAAATGAATTTATGCAATGTATTCAAGCTCTTTTTAACTGATTTGCGTACAGATCTTATGAAACAGGAGACAAATCCTTTGATGCTTTGAAACGTTTTAACAGTTTACCAGTGACATTAATTAATAATGTAATCATAACTAAAGCAATCAAAATTTTCCTGTTGCGTGATTAATGTGTTAAATAGAGAAATATACAAGCATAAAACAGCCTGAACCACCACTATACCAGCAAAATTCATCTTGGACCAGCACTATACCAACAACAACAAACAAAAACTAGTACTATGCCAGCATAAACCAGCCTGGACCAGCACCATACCAGTATAAGCCAGCTCTATACCAGCAGTATACCAGCATAGACCAGCCTGGACCAGCACTATACCAGCATAAACCAGCTCGGACCATCTTGAAATCCGTGCTGGTTTATGCTGGATTTTTCAGCAGGGTAGTTAACAGCAGCCTCCCTGAAGCCCAAACCTGTGATTCCCTTGGAAGGTGGATCGAGGGGAGCTGCGTCTAGCCAGAACTTGGGGCGTCACGGAATGCAACTCATGGACAAAAGCAGGTGGGCAAAGACAAATTGGCATACTTATGGCAAAACAGAAATCTAAAGTAATCCAAATTATTCTTGATAACTGGGAGGAACAGGTTACAGAGTTGTGCCATGAATTTACCCGAAGACTTGCATTGATCGACTCTTCCCCTCTCCTGATAATGACGAAGGTCAAGGCTATCAGATTAATTGCAATACCTAAAATTCAACATCTACTTCAGAATGTTCATATTCTATAATGCACACTTTCACTATTGAACAACAAAAAGGTAAAGCTAGTGAGAAAATGGCTTTGCCTTAATAGCCATACAACCCGACATATTATTTTCCAGTCACGCCGAGACTGACGCCAACTGCTTCATACAATGAGCCCCAGTTTCTTGGATTTCAATTTAAAAAATTGGACATTAAAACAGCTGGATTAGGTGTACGCTCTGATTGGCTGGATTTAAATTATCCTTGCCATCGTACTGGAATGCAGCTTTCTTGGCAGGGACCCGACAGAGCTGTATTCAACATGGAAAGTACACCTCGTCAAATATTGACTAAAAACATAAGAGCCTCATTTTTTCACCTCAGACAAACTCAAATTAGCCAGCATTGGGGGGGCTTGAAACTGCAGGGGAAATTAACAGTTCTCCAACCATTCAGTATCCCATTCTGTTTTGACAAACTCTTCAATTTCAGAGAATATTCTAATTTTTACGATTAAAGCACGACTACAATGTCTTCCAGCTATGTACAATTTGTCAGTATGGTGCCCATCAAATTACAATCCCTATTGTCTGGACAGGAAAACAGGAAAATGAAACAATTGCCCACATCTTAAATGGATGATGTTTTTATAAAGCACTGTATGTAGCCAGACACAGTTGGTTGGTTGATCTGATTGTAAAGGGCTTGAAAAAAATACATACTGTAAAGATAACAAAATTTACCAGAAAACTACTGTCAAACTGAATTGTTTTTTATTATAACACATTTGACAATGTTTCAAAAACATTCCATTGAAATCTGTATTTGTCATTGAGGCGGGGCTGTTGTTCTGATCCGTATTTGGTTACCTGCTATCTTTCCAAACTGCTGTAATATCAGCCATTGGTTGAAGCTATCCATCAACTTGACTATCATCAAATTAATTACCCTAGTATTTGGAAGTTTAGGCCATGTGCATAAGAATGTGATTAGAGGGTTGCAGTTAGGGGTTGCAAAAAAAGAAAGCAGAAAGACGTCAGTTCAGTTTCAGCCACTATAAGGTGAATGTATGTGAGCCATGTATACCTGTCATCTTGCAAAATGACTTCCCATGGTATGTGGAATCCGTTTTTGTCTTTTGGATCCAAATAAAATAATAAAATGTGTGTGTGTGTTAAACATGAACAAAGCATGGTGTCATGGTGAACTACTGGATGAGAAGGATGTGAAAAATCATTAGACAAATTCTTGGAGCTGGAGTGTTTACAAGAAAGGATCCTGAGCTGAAACATTGGTTCTTATAATGTTTCTTAAGCAGGAAATCAGTATATTCGAGTGCTTTCTTAAATATCATGTGACCCTAAAGAATGGAGTAAGAGTAAATTACATATGCAGATAAACTTTGCTTTTAAGGTTGTTAGAATGGCAACCAAGAATGAGTATGACTGTAATTTCATAATGGTTTGTTTTAATACAAAAGTAGTATATTGCAATTAGATACCTTTTTAATGACTGTTTATATCAGGGGTTCTCAGCTCTGGCCTTTGATGAGTTTAGCTCCGACCCAATCAAACACACCTGAACAAGCTAATCAAGGTCTTCAGGATTGCTAGAAAGTTACAAGCAGGTGAGATTGATCAAGGTTGTAGCTAAACTCTGCAGTAAAGTGGATCTTGAGGGACAGAGTTGAGAACCTCTGATTTACAGTAACCCTTATATTAGGCATCTCCAACTCTCCAACCGCATCCAATGGTTCATGTGTCTGATTGGGGTCAAAGCTAATATCGGCAGAGCAGTAAACATCATTTAACAAACATCAACCAACAAATACGCACAATGCCGCAACAAATCTGATTACTTGGTGAATGTGTAGAGGGCTGCACGTGCACCAGTGGCTTGTGCGTGTGTTCACATGTGCAATTTAACCCTCTGGCAAAATAAGAAACTTACTGTTAATATTTCATAAATGCATGGCAAATAAATCAGTTCCTAACCCATTCAAGTGCAAACTGTGAACACACACCCAGAGCAGTGGGTAACCATTTGTTCCAGCTCAGGGTACCTCAGTCGTGGCACTGAGGGTGGAATTTAGATGTCCAGAGTTTAGATATCTATATAAACATAGCTTTGAAACAAATTCCTTCAAATGTTGTTCCTCAGTTGTTCTTTCAGAATTTTAAAACATTATGGATTTAGTTATGGCTTTTGTTATTAACCAGCCTTAATTCTTGATCCTGCCGTGTGAAACAGGGATTTTTTTTACAGTTTACTTCCCATTGAAGACGTCTATTGCATAAAATGAAACACCTTTAATTTGTAAATGTGTATAAAACAGGAGAAATCATTTATTTAAAAAAAATGTCACAGTTTAACTACAACAAAGTCATGAATTAATAAAACATGCTCACATAATAAATTGTGGGAAATGGGATGCCAATAGCAGTCAAACATGGTCAGGTCTGCCAGTTTCAGCAAACTGTCCATTATTGCTGCTGGTATAAAGGTTTGCTGCTGATTCACCAGTGAAACTGTCCTCTACTGGTTGATCTACAATAGGGTTAAAGGATTACTCAGTGCTAGTTAATGACTAAATATAAATATAAAGACACGTTGAGAGATCGCTCATTTGTGAATATTTCTTAGTGCCTCCTCTGTATGTGAAGACACCTCTGGACATGTAAGTGTTTTAATATTGATATATAATGATATTAAATGTTTGTTTACATTTGATTACAATGTATTTTGCTTTGAATGCTGCATCTCTGAAGTGGTATACTGCTTCACAATAAATAAATAAATAAATAAATACATTTTAATTATTTTATTTTTTTCAGACATCAAGGCAGTTTAACACAGTACCAAACTTGTTCATGACTTGATGATTTTCCACCTCTTTCCTGGCCCATAGTTCTTCATGATAATGGATGGCAGCCCAGACAGGTTCACTGAGCCCAGACCAGTGGAGTATTCAGGCCGTAATCAAAAAACATCTCAAGCCAAATGCTGTTCACCAACTCTGAAGGCAAGAGACATTTTCTTTGATAATATGCCACAATCTAAGTTTAACTGAACCGCTATTAGTTGATCAATTCTTTTAATGCTTAAAAAATTAAGCTAAATATTTCTGACAAATAATATGATAAATTCTGATCTAAAAACAACAACAACAAAAGTAATAACAAAATACTGACTTAATCTCTCTTCTGCCCTTATGTCTGCAAAGACCTTTATTAGTTTACTTGCCTTCTGCTATTTCACAAAATCCCTGACGGGGGCTTACACCAAAAGTACCATCACTCAGATTGAGAGGCGGTTTGAGATCCCAAGCTCCACTGTTGGTATCATCAATAGCGGCTTTGAAATCGGTGAGTAGAGATGTGTTGAGCTTCAGTGAGAAGTAAGGGATGGGGTTCAGTCATTAGATGAGCACTTACCCAGTGAGTCACACCATTGATGTTTTAATGTGACGGAATGGCTGTTCATACTTTAAAAATTGGGCAGTTGATTAATGGTATGCTGTGAAACAACATATACTGTAACTTGTTAAATAATCTAACATTTGATTGCAGGTAATCTGTTGGTTATTACTGTTGTTAGCTACTTTGGTGCTAAGTTTCACAGGCCCAAGATCATTGGAGTAGGAGTCCTGTTAATGGGTACAGGGACACTAATAATGGCTTTACCTCACTTCATCATGGGCCGGTAAGTAACATTTAGCGGTCAAACTCCACAGTGAAGACTAATACACATCTAAACAATAAACATCTAGCTTAAAACACGTGCAAGTCAGTTTCATGTTCAGTTTCATATGATTAAAAACATATATTTTAATGACATTTGCAAGAAAAGTTCATATTCAGTGTCTCAAAAATGGTATGTCATCTATAGATGCTGTAGACCTTCATGTCAGTTCTATCACCCTGATTTTTTCAATGGATGCTACTCAAATTATCTTGAATACGAGATACTAAATACTGTATCTAGATACTAAAAACAGGTCCCTCATAAAAGAGATATATTCAAGCCACTGTATTCATAAATTGTTGCAGTTTTTAGGTGTTAGTATAGCACAGACAATATGTAATTTTATTCCATTTAATGGATGGGCGTCATATCATACTTATGTTTGTTAACTACGCTAAATAGTAAAAGTAAACATAATAAATAATAAATTACACACATATATATATAGTGCCTTGCAAAATTATTTTTACACCATGTCAAAGCAAAAACAGAATTGTCACAACTTGGTAAATGTATAAAAAAAAAAAAAAACTGAAATAAGTATGTTGCATAAGTATTCATTCCCTTAACACAGTATTTAGCTGAAGCAGCTTTACAGCCTCAAGTATTAATTTAGTATTAAGCATTAAGTTTAGGTATGATGCGAAAAGTTTTGCACATCAGCATTTGACAATTATCTGCCATTCTTCTCCTCACCTCTTCACCCCCCAAACTCTGTCAGGTTGGATGGGGGCAGATGCACATTTTCAGGTTTCTCCAGAAATATTTGATTGTGTTCAAGGCTCTGGCTGGGCCACTAAAGGATTCACAGAGTTTTTCTATAAGCCACTCTTGCTGTGTGCTTAGGGTCATTGTCCTGTTGGAAGGTAAACCTTCTGCCCAGTCTGAGGTTCTGAATGCTCTGGACTAGGTTTTCCTTAGGGCTATCTCTATATTTTGCTGTGTTGAGCTTTTCTTCTACTCTGACAAGTCCCTCAGTCCGTACCACTGAAAAACAGCCCACAGCATGAGGCTGCTACCACAGCACTTTACTTTTGGGGTGGTACTGTGCCAGTGATGAGCAGTGCCTGGTTTCCTCCATACCGACCAAAGAATCTTGCCTCTCACAGTCTAAGGTTCCTTTAGGTGCTTTTTGCAAAGTCCAAGCAGGCTTTCATGTTTCTTCACTGAGGAGAGGATTGAGTCTTGCCACACCGCCATAAAGCCCAGATTGGTGGGGTGTTACAGCAATGTTTGTCCTACTGACGGTTTCTCCTATCTCCATATATGATCATGGAGCTCAACTAGTGTGACCATCAGGTTCTTGGTCACCAGTTTAACCAGGGCCCTTCTCCATTAATTACTCAGTTTGGCCAGGAGGCCAGTTCTAGAAAGAGTCCTGCATCAGAATTTTTTTCTGAACTCTTCCGCAATCCTGTCTCTGAACTCTACAGGCAGTTCTTTTGGTTTTTGCTCTGATATGCATTTTCAGCTGTAAGACCTGTAATTAAGATATGTGCTTTTCCAAATCATATCACAGGTTACCATGTATCATGTCACAGGTTAACTCCACTCGAAGTGTAGTAACATCTACAAGCAATATGAATGCTCCTGAGCTAAATTTAAACTGTCCCAGATAAGGGTCTGAATACTTATAATAATTCAAAGAATATTTAGAATATATATATATATATATACTTGGAGGGATGGGTGAAGCACTTAATATGTGTATTATATATATATAATTTTTTCCTGTTTTTTTCCTGTCTTTCTGACAGATACAAGTACAATACAGCTGCCGCCCTCATTAATGATGCTGATAATTTCACAGTGAGCTCCACATGCTCATCTGACACCAAGAATACTGTTCAACAGCTTGTTTCCGGTAATATTTGGTCATATGCAAGAAAGCATGTGGGATATTTTAATTGAAACATCCAGTACAATACCTAACAGAGCATGTTATACGGGTTGTATAGGGTGTTTAAAAGAGCAAGCAGAAAGCTCACCCATGTGGGTGATTATACCATTTGGAAACATTTTGCGTGGCATTGGGGAAGCCAGCATTGGCCCTCTGGGAATGTCATTCATAGATGATTATGCACGCCCAGAAAACTCTGCTTTTTACATTGGTAAGAATCACATCAACACATCAACTCACATCAAAACTACCCATGTTCCTCATGTGATTTAGTCCATTGTGTTATTTTGTTCTTTTCTGTAGGTTGCCTGAGCACACTCGGAGTGACTGGGCCAATTTTCGGTTACTTGCTTGGATCTCTGTGCGCTAATCTCTATGTGGACATTGGCTTTGTGAATCAAGGTGAGTTAAAATTGGTATACTGCCAAATTTAATTTTGGTATACACCCGCCTTAGTGATCACTCACAAAAAAAAAAATAATAATAATAAAAAAAAAAACTATCAAAAAGAAATATGATATTACTTTCTTTGTTTTGACATATACTATGATAGTATTTACTCTTTAAAATACTTTGGAGTGCCATATACATCCCATGGTATATGAATATAGTAACGGACCAGGGTAGAGTCAGAGGGTTTCTTGGCTCTGGAGCAGGGGACCACCCTGTTTTGCACCAGTGGAGCAGGAGACCACCATGGCAGAGATAATGGAAAAGAGGACCATCACAGTGGAACAGGAGACCACCAGGGTGGAGCGGAAGACCATGAGGAGCAAGAGGCCTAGGGAGATCTGACGGAACCAAAAACTTTGCGGGGAGCCGGTAGAGCAAGAGGCCTTGGGGCAGCCAGCAGAGCAGGTGGCTTAGGAAATCCCAGTGGAGCAAGTAAACCAGCATAGACCATCAGACTAGAAGAACTCAGGGAATTTGGCTGAGTGGGAAATGAAAGAGGAGATATGGGAAGAGTAGTGGAGAGTAGACTGCTATGGTAAAACAGTATTCCCTAGGGAGTCAGCAGAAACCAAATTAGGGAAGTCCAACATATGAGGCCATTGTGGTGCTGGTGGGACTAGGAGTTGGACAGAACTAGTGCAATAAGGGAACCAGGTGAAACCAGAGGGAAAAGTGACCAAAAGAGAGCCAGTGAAAAGAGGGACCCTTGAGGAGTTGATAGATGAAAATGCCATTGAGGTTGGCGCCGATAGCCGTGTGTGGTTAGTGTGGTCATTGTGCTGACATATAGTGCAACTCGGTGACCTGAGTTCGATTCTTGATGCTCCCGCTCCCCTCTCTCTAGTCAGTGCTTTCCTGTCAGCTCTCAGCTGTCCTCTGTCATTAAAGGCACAAAAAGCCCATAAATTACAAAAAAAAGAAGAAGAAAAAGAAAACAAAATGCAATTGAGGACTGCTTTGAATAATAGAGGAAGATTCAGCTTAGATCTTTGTGGCCAAAGCCAAAGGTTCAGTGGAACCTCTTCTTACCAGAAAGAATTGACCACAATCCATCTCTGCGGTTAGAAAAAGGGACTTAGGGAAGACCTCACTGGCAGAACAGAAAATGATGGTTGTCTCAAAGAAAGAGATGGCCAGGACAAAGATCAGGTCACTATCTGTGGTTGAGATGAAGGAATAATTTTTGTTTAGCTCCTGCTCGGATAATGATAAAGGCATGGTCTTCTTTCAGGTAGACAACACACAGTATAATAGTAAACCCAACAAATACATTGTTTATTTGACTATTTTCATTATCAGAGAGTGTGACCATCACTCCTCAGGACTCTCGCTGGGTTGGGGCCTGGTGGTTGGGTTATGTGGTTTCTGGGCTGTTGACTCTCCCTGCTGCTTTGCCTCTCTGGTTCCTGCCAAGAGCTTTACCTGAAAGTCCTCAAACCTCTACACTAGACCACCCCTCAAACCAACATAAAGAAACACTCAGCATTCCAGAGATAGCCAAAGGTATGGCAACCATACACTGACCACAAGGGTTAGATACATAGAAATTAGGTCTAATTAAATGTAATTAGTCACTGACTAATGACTTGTATAGTGCAGGATTTGTACTGACTACTTAGATACGCTTATAAATTTTTTGTGACATTTGGGAGTTTTACAGTTTCAGTCTCTTTCACATTACATATATATATATATATATATATATATGTATGTATACATTGATTACATAATTATACATTCAAAACCAAGAGATTCTCCACAAATTCATATTTTGCATATCACAGATCAAAACAGTTAATGAAATTAAAGAAGTTTGGTATTGTTGTTATTATTATTAATTACAAAGTGTTATGTTTTATTTTAATATGACATTAATGCTTATTTGCTTGTTTTCTAGATTTTGGGCCATCACTTAAGCGTCTGCTCACCAATGTTAATTATCTCCTGTACCTGGCTTACAGCATATTGACATTCAATGCCTTTGCCATTCTCGTAACATACACACCAAAGTATTTGGAGCAGCAGTTTGGACAAAGTGCATCCAAGACCAATTTTCTCATTGGTAACAGCTTCATTCATTCATTCATTCATTCATTCATTCATTCATTCCTGCTGGGTTTTTAAACTGGCTGTGCTCATATGTACAGGAGCGATGTCTGCTCCGGGAGTGGCTCTGGGTGTGTTCCTGAGTGGTTGGATAATTAAGAGGTTTAAACTGAGTCTGCTGGGATCTGTCAGACTGATGTTCTTGTCCTTTGTATCTTCATTGGTTTGCTCCATACCTTTCTCTGCTCTCAGCTGTAAAAACACATATGTTGCTGGGGTCACAGTACCCTATCAAAGGTTTTGTTTTTTTTTCTTGGAAATTTCTAATTATACGCATTGTATAAATCGTATTGCTTCATGGAAAATATACGCTTTTTATCCATTCAGTCGTTCCATTTTCCAAACCACTTGCCCTACATAGGGTCACAGGAATATATAGTATAATACAACAAATTTTTAATGTGGCAGATCTATGGACGTTCAAGATGCAAGCCATGATTTACTCACTTCTTGCAATGCTCACTGTGGGTGTCCCAACTTCCAATGGGATCCAGTGTGTGGACAGAACGGAGTGACCTACATCTCTCCTTGTCACGCTGGCTGTAATTCCACTCAGGGCGCAGGACAGAATATGGTGAACAAGCACTTTTAACTCTTGACCACAAATTCTTTGTCACATATTTTTACTTATTTACACATATTTGTCAGACTTTCCATAGCTGTACATGCATCCAGAGCTGGGGACTGACTTCTGGGAACTCCTCTGCAGTGCTTGGACAGTGTTCACGAGAGAGTAGCTGCACTAAAATGTTCTACATCTATCTGGCACTGCAGTCTCTTGTCTTCTTTGTGTACTCTCTGGGCACTGTTCCCTTCTTGCTCATCTCATTGAGGTTCTGTTTAATTTGTTTCCATCATACTGTCATGCAGTTCATATGCTATCAATATTGTATTTACCTCAGTTTCATATTTTGTACAACCTTCAATGTTTAAACAAACAAACCAGCTGTGAATCAGTTCATCTTAAGGGTCAATGTTGGCAACCCTACTCATAATGCAATAAGGCCAGAAATTAACTTGTATAAATAACATCATACAAAATTTGTAGAAAAGAAATGTATTATGTGATATTATTTTATTTAAAAATACAAATTGCGAATTGTACGGGTTGTTTTTTTCAATGTTTAATGTCTTTATGAAATATGTTATTGCAGGATTGTGGATCCTGCTTTGAAGTCTCTCTCAGTGGGCTTATTTCTGTTAGCTTTAAGAGTTTTTGGTAAGATGTTTTTTATGAGGAAAAAGTTATAAATATTTCACAATTGTTTTTCTTGTCTTAGACACACATTAAATCATAGCATTGTTTTTAATGTAATTTGTCTTTTTTTAAGGTGGTATTCCTGCTCCCATTTTCTTTGGTGCTTTAATTGACTCTACCTGTCTGAAATGGGGCCAAAAGAAATGTGGTGGAAGTGGTGCGTGCAGAATATATGACATTGGAACTTTCAGGTGAGCAGATCTGGCAGGAGTATTCTATGTAGTATAACATGAATGCACATAAACCCTAATTAATGTATAATAAAATATAATTTGCCCCCATCAGGTACCTATTTCTGGGACTGATCAGCTCTCTTGAGGCATTTAGCAATATCCTGTTATGGATACTCATCACAAAGATTAAGAGAAATGTACAGAGCGATAAAGAAATGTCCAAGGACACAGAACTCCAACACCCTGGGTTATGTGATCCAGAACAGGAAAATACTCGAATGTAATGTTCTATGTTGTTTTGTTTTGTTCCTGGGTCATTTTCAAAATATGATGACAAACATTTATTTATTATTATTATTATTTACATTTTGTAGTTGCCATACCATTTCTTGTGGCATGGAAACTGACATCAACATTTGTCACAAAAATTAGTTGTGAAACATACTGTTTGTGCAATAGTATACAAAAGTAAACTCATTTTACTAATGCAAGTTCTAATGAATTATATAGATATTTACAAACAGTACCTCACATTCACATAATTTTTGGTAAATTGTAGATGTGATGTACAGTAAATTTTGCAGTTTGGTGTTTCTGTTTGTATGCAATAGAGTCTTTGTAACACCTAGTTGCAGTTTATTCTGGTAAAGAAATTAGTGATATATGATACTAAAACATTTTGATGATTCTGTTGTAAATTGTGTAAGAATAGCATTTACAATTTTTCAGATAATTAACAATTGTTAATAACAATAATAATAATACCTTCAGACTTCATTTCTATGCTCTTTTCTATGTATGTTTCTGAGGGAAACACACACACACACACACACACACACTGGTTTCCATTTCTGGGGGGCACATTCCTTAGGCGTAATAGTATTTATACTGTATGAACTATATTTTCTATGTCTTTACCCTAAACCTACCTCTCACAGGAAACTTTCTGCTATTTGACATTTACAGAAGTGGCCACTCACACAAAATAAGCAATGACATACCTCTACACTGTCAGACAAAAAGGTACAGTTCTGTCACTGGGGTGTTACCCTAAGGTACAAATCTGAAAAGGTACAAATACGTACTTTTAAAGTACTAATATGTGCTATTAAGGAACCAATATGTACTTTCAAAGTACTAAAATGCACATTCAAGGTACTAATATGTACTGTTTAGGGGTAGGTAAGGTACAAAAGTGAAAAGGTACATCTTTGTACCTTACCTACCCCTAAACAGTACATATTAGTACCTTGAATGTGCATTTTAGTACTTTGAAAGTACATATTGGGTACGGCCAGAACTGTACCTTTTTTTCTGACAGTGTGAGTCCACAAGATGAATGAAGTTTGTGAAGAAGGGCCATACAAAATTTTAAGTGTAACACAGCCCTGAATGCTGCATATTTAGGACTAATTTCTTGTTAGCTAGGCCTACTTGTTACTGTTAATTGCTGTAATGCCTGCCTCTTTAATTACCAGCCCAAAGCCTAAACGTGTAATTTGAAACTCCTCTTGAATGTGTTCTGCAGGAGAATAAAAATGCATACATGTTTTGTTTTGTTTTTCTTTCAGACAGTACTGAGTAAGTCAGTCAAAGGGGTGACTACTATAGCAAAATTTATACAGAGGCTCCTATAATACCCCACCATTCCAAGAAAACATCTTAACTCTCTTTTATTACGTTTTATAGGAAACTTCAAAACAGCTTCTACCTTTGCCTCCACAGGCTTTACTTGACCCTGACCTATCTTTTTACCTAAATAGGTAACCACTGCTTTGGCAAACTCACAATTTTTCAGGTTAAGTGTTAGTGAAGCATTGGCCAACTGCTTAAAACTTAACAAAAGCTATTTAGATGCTCTTCCCAAGTGTGGGAGTAAACTATTACATGATCTAAGTAGGCTTTACTGATAGCACTCTTTGCATCAACCTTTGAAACTACGCGGCAGCATTGCGCAACCCGAAAGCCGTAACAGAGTATTGAAGCAGATTATCAGGAGTAACAAATGCAGATATCTTAGATGCACAGGCAGTCAATGGCACTTGCAAGTACCCCTTCTAAAGGTAAAGTTTTGTGATAAAATGGGCACATCCAATTCTGGGCAGAGGAAAGGAGTGGGGCTTTTGTCTTACTATTTACCTTGCTGTAGTCTGTCCAAAAATGAAATGTTGAGTCTTGTTTGGGCACCAATGAACAAGGGGAGCTCCAAGGACCCTGATGATTAGCACGGTATGGGTGTACGTCATGAGTGATCATAGAGATTCAGCCAGGAACATCAGAAAAGGGCATGAGGTACTTTTGAAAATGTTCCAGAGTCAATTCACCCACATCTGGATCATCTACAGAGGAGCAGAGAGCAGCAGGCACCACCACAGCTTCCTTGCTTGAAGTATCTTCTGTCCGACTCCTACTCACATAAGACTTTAACATATTAATATGGCAAAATCTGCTCTTTCTCCTGCGATCTGGAGTAGAAATGAAATAATTGGTCTCACTCAACTTTTTCTCAAGTTACTGACATAGTCTAACAGGTTGGTGGCAAGTGGGATTTTTGATTTTAGCTGTTCTTGAAGGAGTTTTAGGGGTCCGCAGACTGTGTGAGCAAACACAATCTCGGATGGACTGAACCCTAACAATTTTTGGACAGTTTCTCTCGGACAGCAAACAGCAGACTTTCCACCTAGTCTTTTCCTGTGCTCGCACAGTTTGTACAGGGACTTGAGAGTCTGACGGAATCGTTCTAACGATCCTGGTACAGGATGAAGAAGAGCAGAGGGAACATTCTGGTTGGGCTTACCGGAGACTTGACAATCATGACAAGCTTGGCAGTAATTCACTACACTGTTCCTCAATCCAGGCCAGAAGAAGTACTTTACAATGCACTTATATGTCTTAGTGATACCAAGATGACCAGACAAGGGATGCTCATGCACCAGCTTCAGGAATTGGGGCGGTAAGCAGAAGGTAAGACAAGATGATGCACTGCTAACACATCCCTATTCACTTGTGGTTGCCATCGTTGCATGAGTACATCATCCCAATTGTATGTAACTGGACCACCTAGAGCTTTTTCCAAACTGACAGCAGCATCTAGACAAAATGACAGATATGGATCAGCCTTCTGAGCAGCAGCGAGGTCCTCCTTTCCAACTTTTAAGTAAGTTGCAGCTGATTCAGGATTACACTTTTCAAGAAAAGAAGAGATCTCAGGTTTATTGAGCAGTGTGCACTCTGAAATGTCTAACACAGGGTTCATAAATGAGTCAGTGAGGTTCACAACATCTTCACACTTCCTAAACTGTGCTCGAGTAACAGCAAAGGTGGGGAAAATGGAAGGGAATTGAGCAGCAATATATGGCTGTCCTGTCACCTCAGACTTATCCACCATAATAGGACAAGGGAACATTTTACCTCGAACCAGGTAATTTCCCAGGATGATGCTTATATGCCCTTCACCAGCAGTTCAGTCCTTACTCCAATCCGAGCCAGACCTGTAACCAAATCTTATTTCAAGAAGACAGTATGCAACTGTACTTTAACACAGCTTGGTTCAATCCCTCAAACTAGTACATCCGCACCAGAGTATGTTTCAGGTGAGAAGGCAAGGCTCCAGCTAAAATAAAGGACTGTACAGTACCCGTATCTCACAGGATGAACACTGGTCGGCCAGGTGAGTCAGGTGAAAGAGATACAGAGCCAAATAACAGGAAGGATTTTAGCCAGAATTCTGGAGCTGTGGAAATGAGCGGTCAGAGACTGAACCAGCTTGAGCGAAAGCTACACTCTTGGACTTTTCAGCAGCAGACTTCTGTTTCCACGCTTTGCAGTTGAATATCAGATGACCTCGATCTAAGCAGTAAAAGCAGACATGCTTGCGGCTTGAGCAATCTGGCATAGGCTTCCCTTTCTCAGATTTCTTGGAGGAAAAAACAGGTGACATTACCCTCTCTGTCTGTTCATTTACAAAATTCAGAAATCTAAACTGACATGTAGAAGAAAATACTAACCTGTGGGTGAGTGCAAACTCATGCACTGCGCTATCACTGTGAATTTATCTTTTTTCATTCAGGTGACCTGCAATGTTCTACAATTTTTGAACTCTTCAAGCAAAATGAGCTTGAAGCACATACCTCCTGAGCCTTACCCACAAAGTTACGTTGAAGCAATGAATCCCACATATCCTTGACCCACCCAAGTTTTTCAGCAACTCACTAAAAGGCTATGAAGTAAGCATCTATGTCAGCTTTTTGAAAGGGAGGTACTAATTGATATACTTTGCTACATCAAAGTTAACCTGAGCATCATTCAGAGTGCCAAAATTAACAGTGCTACTCTATACCAGAACAGCTGTCAAGGGTGAGGAAGGTCTAGAGTGTGTAGCTGGCACAGGTTTACAGTGTAAAGTTTCTGTGTCAAGTGCTAAACTTTTTTTTAGCTTAATATCTCGCTGAACCTGAGCTTTCATACTCCTGTTGCTTACAGTTTTTGACAATCTCTAGGGAACATTTCTCAATACTAAAGTCACTTTTTCAAAAGTCTCCTAACCATCTTTCAACTTGACACAGCAGTTCATTTCCCATTCAAAATGCACTAAAACTACCAAATCACTCATTAAAGTCTCAAATCAAAGGTTTTGAGCAAAGGCTTTCATCAAACAGACACACTTTATCACTCATAACACAACAACCTAAAAAACACGTTTTCCCCTTTTGTACAGATGTGAAGTGAAAAAAGAATTCATGTAATTCGACAGATGCCATAAATGAATGTATTTTATGCCAAAGTAATGATAAATGATCCACAGTTTAGCCCACACAGACTGATGTTGTGCTCGCTGTGTGAAGAGGCCTTTATGTGTGGAGCTCTCTGTGTTTCTCACACTACCCAAAGATATACAGGACAGGTGAACTGGAGAGTGAATATGAATGTGTGCATGTTTGTTATACCAGTGATGAAGTGGCCAAAAATGGGACATCTGGCCTAGCTTTCAGCTGAAATTGCAGTTAGTTGTGTTAGGAATAATTATTACTCAATTTCATAGTAAATATTGTGCTAAGATTTTATATTTCAATATAATTTCTGCAGAAATTGACAGTTTGCCATCGTTCTGACTTGAATGTGCTTTTATCAGTTTTGAAAGCAGTGTGTTAGCATCTGAAAAAATGTGCTGAAAGTGTATAGTGTTTTGCAGGTTGTGGAATATAAATGACAAAAGTGTTCATGGATTTTGAGAAATGTGGTCACTGAATGCATTTTGTCTGAAAAATAATTCACATTATACATTTTAGGAACTTGGGACTGTGAACTAAAGTGCACAACAGATTACCTACAAGCAAATTCAACTATCACTATTTAACTGTATGTATGTTTTATGCTTTATTATACCATTATACAACTGTTTGTATGTATACTGTATGTTTTATTAGTTTTACAGAGCACAATAAATCATCAGTCTCTGTGCCATTTTTTGAGTATCATCAGTAATTGAGTCATATTACAGCATCA
>JAHKKF010492870.1:0-18741 GCA_019740295.1 Labeo calbasu
TATAAATACATGTCACAGCTTTTTAAAATATCTGAAAGTACACTCTTAACAGTTAGTCAAGCATTATTTAATGATAGAACGTTAGTAATTAGAATGTTTTTGTGTGAGGTGAATTAATGCATGTTTACATTTAGTCTGGAATTACAGTAAGCATCATGTTTACACAGCCTAGGTTTACACAATGCCTCTCCACTAAATTTCTCTCAACGTGGGGACAGGAGAGCTGTCAGTCAATAAATGTAAAAAACATTTGAAAAAGTAACTTGTAATGCGTTACCCCCACCACTGCTAATAACAATATAAAAGGCACTAAGAATGAGCTGCTGGTGTCAATAATATTAATCACATTTTTAGATTTAGATTTCAAGATTTAGTTGCATATGCGAGTGATCTACTCGTATTGTTGGAGGGTTGTCCATACTTGACCCAGTCAGTCACAGGTAATGATGAATAAGAACAAACATGTTGTCCTCAAAGCAGATGAAATTAAGTGAAGAGGAGTGTTATTGTTAAGTGATAATTCGCGCGAGCAGGTGAGAGAAGATCGAGCCCGAGCATGTGGGAATGATCATGCGCGCGAGGGCTTGTAGGTTTGAAATGAGCTCGCGGGTTCCCGTTTCCTCGCGTCTACATCTGTTTTCCTCTCGCGGACGTGATTTACTGCGTGCGCTCGGTTATTAATGGCATAGAATTTGCCGATATAGATAATGGAACCAATAGCTGTTCTGTTAAGTGCAACTTTTCCAGGAAACTGTCATTTTACAGGAAAAACAAAAGTAATAATCGTGACTCATGATGTATCACACAGAGTAGCATGTTCTGATACCAAAAATATCTCAGTTTATCCAGTGACTGAAGTGGGGCCGATGTTGTGCCCAACTCTGACCCCCGCCAGATTAACAACCCCCTGCCTCGGCACACACACTGTATTGGTAGGTTTAGGGTTAGGTGTGGGGGAGGGTTAGGATTAGGCAATCAGGTAGTGATTTGAACAAGAGGGGGTAATAATTTGGCGGGGGTCGAAAATGGGCACAACACCGGCACTTCTTTTTTTCACTTCAAGCAGTTTATCATAGTCATAGTTTTTGAATGTGTACAGAATCATCCTTTCTGACACTTTTCATCCTTTTCATTTGGGATGAATTCAAAATTGGCATGATTTATCATGCATATATAAGCTGAACTCAGTTAAAGTGAGCCTCTTAAACTTGATTGTACTGTGCTCAATCGGATTACAGTTTCAGAGCATAACAGTGGTCTTTAAAGGGGAGACTGTTGCTTTAATGATAAAATGGTTTTGGCTGATGTAGTATGACCCTGGTAATTGTGGCTACATCTCTAACTACACTTACTCAAATTCATTAAATAAACGTACATTCACTGATTATTTTCTAAATTACATGTATAATATTTAACATAACATTTGAACCAAATTTAAATGAAAACATTACAGCTGGACCTCAGAGCTGACAAAGGCAGGAAGAGGAAAGTTTGACCAAAAATGGGCATCTTTGCGTGGAAACTTAGATGTTTGCAAGTTTTCATTTTTGAAGGAAGTCTCCCACATCTGCTTTTATTTGATTGAAAAAAACAGTAATATTGCATGTTTTTACAATTTAAAATACCCGTTTTCTATTTAAATGTATTTTAAAATGTAATTTATTCCTGTGATGCAAAGCTGAATTTTAGCATCATTTTTCAGTGTCACATGATCTTTCAGAAATCATTCTAATATGCTGATTAATTATTAATATTGAGAATGTAATATTTGTATAATAATATTTTTATTTTTATTAACTTAATATAGCGTGTTCTTTTTTTTTTTATCATTTATTTTACATTGATTTACAATGTAAAAGTCTTTACAGTCGATCAATTTAATGCATCCATGTCTAAAAAAGGTGCTATTTTTCTATTTTATTGCGACTTAAGACAATTTAAAAATAAAAGAAAGTGTTATGTAACACACATCATTCATCTTCCCTTAGCAGCAGCAGTTTAAAGTAACCATTAAAGTTACATGTTTTTTTGGGGGGGGTTTTTTTTGACTCATTGTATTGTAATACTGAGCTATACTTCACACCTTATACAGACAAAAGATCTTCCACATTCATCTGTTATGTCACATCATGTCATAGATTAATATCAGTATGTTTTCATTGTTATGTAGTAATCCAAAGCAGAAATGATGTAAGTCAACCATTATCATGCAACATTTCTAATCTCATGTAAACTTTCTACAACCCATTAACATTATACTGATAGTGAATATCAGGTAATAAAATATACTTTTATCAAACCCGCTACTTCGGATTATAAATCAAATAATCAATGGTACGTATCTGACATTTATTCTTCCGTTCTGATGAATTTGGGAAATTTAGTGGTATTATGTGCGTCACAGGATGTCCAATTTCCACTCCATGCGAGGCGTTACGAGAACAAATATCATAAAATAAAAAAAGCATGTCCTTTTTCCTTCGCTTTCCTACGATGTCATCCACTCAGTGGTCTTAGAAACTGTTTTCCATTCCAAGTTTGATGCAACTGATTGAAAAAACAACGCAGAGGTGGTGTATATGCCTTCCTGTTTATTCTGCTCCTATCTCACTTCAGAAAAAAACCTGTCTTGTCTGAGCAGCCCTCTACCACACAGGTCAGCTGATATCCTGTGACCTCCCTGTAACTTCCTGTCTAGGCCTTGGCCACAGATGTTTACATTGTTTTGCCAGAAGCTTGAGCGGATACCTTTTGCAGACTTACCTGCACCTATTTACATGAAGATAATGCATCTCTCCTGGTCTACTAAACCATTTTCAGAGGAATGCCAACTTTATTCCCAGAGAGAGAGCAAGTGAATTTCATTTGTTCTTTTGTATTTGCATTTGCATTCTTGCAAAACTCTTTAAGCACATTTAAAATGGCATGTCGTGTAAAGGGGCCATATCTAACATATTTATAGTCTTTGTCCTCCTGAGCTCCATTTAGAATGTTGGTTGAGGTTTCTTGCATAATTAGTTTTCATATGACGCGTTTTTTCCTTGTTCTGACCCTTAGAATTAAACTGAAATCGTAGGTGTGTTACATTTCAACAAGTCCACTTCAAAGGATATTCTGACTTCCTAAGTGAGAATATCCTAAGTGAGATTCTAGTCCCAAGGGAGTAATATGTTCAGTTTGAACATATTTCACAGGAAGTGGAGAAGGAAATTTATACACCAGTCATTACACATCACCCCAGTACTTAAAAAAGGATGTGCTTGTTTGTGTGCATCCACTTGTGCCCCATGACTCTTTGCATGAAGTATGGGAGTAACTTACATAAAACGATAAACAGTCAGTGACTGCCAATAAAGTTGTTAAAAGGTTTGTTTTAAAGGTCCAAATTTTTTGTCAGAAATTTTCACACATTAAAAAAAATAAATACGACTTCACATTGTGTCAGTCATGTTTAAACACTGCCTCCAAAACTTTTGTCCGGTATAAAAAAAATAAGATTGAGTTCAGTTTTCTGATAATTGATAGTTGATAGTGATAGTTGATTGACATGAGCGTCTTACCTCAGACCCACCCTACATCAGCTGTAACAGTTCAACCTCCATTGAGGTGTTGTGTTGCTAAATGTAATAATGAACATAGTGGTGGTCATTTACTCTCGACATCTGAGCCGCTGAAGATGCAATGGATTACGTTTGTATGTGAATGGAATGCGCCTCCTGATCTACATATATCCGTCTATGTTCGCGCAAATCATTCGTGATCCAGCTTCACTTACAGTAGAAGTGAGTTTAAGGGTTTTTTATGAATCTCTGCAATCGCCTTTCCTAATAATGTGCTAGTTAGCAAGTTTAGCAGCTAAACGCGGCGAAAGTAAACAGGCTTGTCACTCCACAAGAGAGGGGTGGGGCGAACAGAGCTCATTAACATTTAAAGCAACCTCGACCAGAACAGGATGATTTTTGCAGAGCTGATTTTGGCAAGGTAAAAAAGATGTTATTTACAAATGCGGACGGGATCGTTGAGTCCATTCATAAAAACGGAATTTACTCTATAGCGTGGAATGCCACAAAATTCGTACATTTTTGGATGAATAAATCAAAATTGAGCCTGTCACTTAATTCGAATTGTGATGTGGTCTAATGTTTGTGAATATTAAAACGAAAAAAGACGGTTTAGATATGAATCCTGCATGTTTCGCTTGGCTCTCTATGTATTAATTGTGAAACATGGGTTTGTTTACTACAATACTGAAGCACACATGAGGCTCGCTGTGATTTTCGGCCTCTGTGTCTCACTATATGACGACATGAGCACATGAACTTCATCTCCAGAGCTGCTGTGAGAGTCATTTCATGTGAATTTTCATGTGAGTCTCATTTGAGAAAACTAGCATGATATCATACTGTATACACACAGAAATTTCACGGCAACCTGTCAAAATAAAAGTACGGTTTAACATGTAACAGAAATATATTACTCTTGTATTATTTTTGTGCAGTACAATTTCTATTTCTGGCCAATTTAAATAAAGCAATTAAATGATAAAAACAAATATTACAACCAGATTAACCACTTAATTGTAGAAAAAAAATCTACAATTATTATTAACACTTTTTTATCAGAATATTCACACTAATTTTCTTCCATGTATTAATTTTGACAGTAAACCTCTGTTTGTATGCCAAAAAATAAAAGGGTTTAAGGGTTTAATGCCTTCTTTTTTCAAAATTTTTTGAAAAAAGAAAGAAAAAAATTGTAGGGCCCTATTGTTCAAAATGCTAACATGAAGAGTTTTGGAGTCTTTTTTCCCTACTGAAATAAATGTTTTTGTAATTATCCAGAGAGTAAAGTACCAATGAGTACTGGCACCCCTGCCCCATCCAAAGCTGTGAACCTAGGGGAAACACTGCATCCGTAGTCAGCATTTTAAGAGGTGTTTTGACCCTTCAGAGCCACCATACAGGTGAACACCAAAATCCAGAATGGCATCTGACAAGTCAGTCTCGGGATCAGTTGGTTCAGGGAAAAGTGGTGGACTTCTTGTTAATACGTGGCTCCAGTATTGATTGCAAAACATCAAACTGAGTCACTTAAGTAAACTTTGAATTGTTTAGGATAATCTGGCAGCTCCTTCATACGGAGGTGAAACTCTCCTTTTTCTCTACACAATTGATTGGATGAACCCAATGTTTCCTCTTGCTTTTTCTCTTTTTAAGAAGAGAGAGGACAGCAAAATCATCCTCACTGCTTGAAGACTCTATTTTGTATTGTTTTGTGATTTTTTTTTTTTTTGCAATCAATTTTGGTTAATTAATATGCATTGTACTCAGTGTGCAAGGTTTCTGTTCGTGATGAAAGTGATAATACTCAGTTGCAAAAACAGGGTACAATGAGGTGACATTATTTTCATCAACCGTTAACCATTGAACAGTTAAACTAAAAGTAGGGGTGGGGGAAAAAATCGATTCAGCGTTCTAGCGATTTGCTAAATTGGTTTTCTAGTTAAAATAACGTAATAATAGCATTATGTTGTTGGAACAAAACCGTAACAGCAATAGAGGAGGAAAAACATACATCCTGCCCCATTTTCAGCGAGGGCAAATGTTTAGAAAAATATTATATTAATTATTGATCTGTTGGCATTCTACAGAGCTACAGAAGGGACATGGTTAGCTGTGCTAGCGGTAGTCTCTTATATTAGAGTACAAATTTCTCTTACCACATAAAGAGAGTAAGAAGACATGACAGATAGGACGATGGTGAATGATTTGCACATCCTGAGCACCACTGACAAACATCTGATCTTGTAAAATATGTGGTAAGCCTACTGTCGCTCCATGTGATCGTGAATCTTGAAAGTGAAAGTAAAACAAATGAGGATTCAAAAGCGGTTTTAATGCCCCGCATATTAGCAACAGCTCCCTGATGCCTGTAATTTGTGTACAGTATAATTACCCAATGATATAACTGTTAGAGAAAGCACTGAAATATGTTTTTTTCTCCCATCTCAAATTTAGGGGTTTCGTAGTGGCATTTTCTGTCTAAACACAGCATGACCAAATTGGACACATCCCTAACGTTTTGAATCGAATTGAATCAAATTGTGAGATAGCAAAAGATGCCCACCCCTACTTAAAAGTGTAAAATTATTAACAAATTACTGTCAGCAGACAAAAACCCTCAAGTGAGTGCTTTTAGCAGCAATATTATGATCATGTTATAGTCTATTGATGTATTATAGGGATTACAAGTGAAAGGGGATATAATTATGTTTTAATGTGCCGTGTGAAAGAAGACCACGGCTGTGCAGTGTATGTAGACCATTTCATATTGATACAGCAAAATACAAAGAAAAAGAAAATAATCAGGCAAAACAGAACAGAGCTAGTATAATAGAGCAAAGCTCTAAAGCTCAGTCAGTCGAACTGACAGCTAATGATTATTTGTATTGCAGCCTTATTATTTGAAATGACTTCATCATTTTGAGTTCCCTAAACTAGACGTGGCACGTATAATTTAAAACAGGAAGATCAAAGTTGGCACACCACAGCACCAAATGTAGAAACATGTTTGTGCACCACAGTTGACGTTTTGAGCCTAGACGCTCTTCATCAGACAATGAACACATGCATAACTTAAAACAGAATAGACTCGTTCAGACCTTTGGACACCACAGCATCTTGATTTCTTCCCATCCTAGATTTCTTAATTTATTTCCAGTCAAACCTCGAAAGACACATGGCCTTGACCAATTAAAGGGCAGGATACTGACGGAGTAGTGGTGTCTGTTTCACAAACAAATCAATTCTTTTGAAATGCTTCGTTTTAGTGAACTTGGACTGAACTAGAATCAGACTGAAATAGTCTGTGGCTTGAGTCAGCACAGGTCTAGCAGTTACTCAATCAAAACATTTTTGTCAGATGTGCCTGACAGACACTCCTACTCTAAGTGAGTCAATATCCAGGAGTGTATGATTCTACGATGCCGGTTTTTACCAGCTCATTCAGCTACTCCAAGAGCACACTGAACCGAGAACAATACGTACTTGTCCGACATGATGTCATTATGTGATTGCATAAACAACTTGTAAATCAGTTATGTAAACCAGTTTATTAAAATAAGCAAGTAGCGGAGAAGAATCAGTGGAAGGGAGTGTTTTTTTCAGCAGTCTCTTGACTGTAAAATTGCACTCCAGGCCTGGAACAAAAATACCATCGCCACTGTTAAAGGAAATAAAGTCATTATATTTGTTTTCTTTGAGCACTAAAAGCATTCTCATAGCTTCATAAAATTATGGTTGAACCACTGATGTCACATGAACTATTTTAACAATGTCCTTACTACCTTTCTGGGCCTTGACCGTGGTAGTTGCGTTGCTGACTACGCAGGGTCAGAAAGCTCTCAGATTTCATCAGTGATTATTTGTCAGCGACCTGACAAGTTAAAACCTATCAATATAAATAACATTAAACCTATAAAAATGTAAGAATTCACATGACTCCATAGTTTCATCACTTCACAGTGTTGCAATGACAGTTTTTTTTTTTGCAGTGACTCGCGTCTCACAGTTTAATAAATGTGTGGGTGGATCACACTGGCCCAAGATTAGCTGCACTGAAAACAGAGGGGAACTATCCTACGCACATCTACCAGAAGTATTGACTTAGTACGTTCTTTGACAATAAAACATTAAAAATGGGATAAAATCATTGTAATTTCAACAGTATGATATCTAAGTGCACACACACACTTGCTCATTCTTTATTTGTATAAATTCATTACTTATTTACCCACTGCTACGCCATTTTGTCATGAATGACTGTACAGAGTGTAGGTATTGAGGGTGGATGAGAGCGCTGTTCATTCATTCCACCCACTTACATTTCCTGCCGATACTGGGAATCAAACCTGCGACAATCGGTTACATGTCTGGCTCTGTGACCATTAGGCTACAACTGCCCACCACTATTTTATCATGAATGATTGCGTAGATTGTGGCATCAAGCTAAGTGTGGGTATTGAGTGTGGAAGAGAGTTCTGTTCATTCACTCCCCCACCTACATTTCCTGCCTGTACAGCGAATTGAGTCTATGACTTTTGGGTTACAAGTCCGATAAGGACTAGGCTACAACTGGCATGTGCCCTAGTGTACATGCATCAAGCACTCTGGTTCGCAACTCTCTTATGCCACAGCTTCCGGTCTGCCTCAACCAACTGCAGATTACTCTGATAATGTTGCACTGATCTGCATCAAGGTAAGCAGCACTTAGCTTGACGCCATGCTTTACACAATCACTCACAACAAAATGGCAATGAGCAGTTGTACCATAAGTCACATCATTTTTTTTTTATATATTTTGCATGTTTGCTGTCTGACTTAAAGGATTAGTTCACTTCAGAATTAAAATTTCCTGATCATTTACTCCCCCCCATGTCATCCAAGATGTTTATACCTTTCTATCTTCAGGCGAAAAAAAAAACATGATAGTGGACTTCAATGAGGATCAATGGGTTGAAAGTCCAAAGTGCAGTTTCAATGCAGCTTCAAAGGCTCTACACAATCCCAGACAAGGAATACGGGTCTTATGTAGTGAAATGATCACTCATTTTCTAAAAAAAAAGAAAAAGAATATATATATATATATATATATATATATATATATATATATATATATATATATCGTCCACGACTTCACACATTATATAGACAAGTTGGAAAGGTTACGCATGATATAAGTGAAAGTGCCAACCCAGTGTTTAGACGTGCAAAGTCAAGCGTTAGTATTTCACTGGGTTTGTACATCTGACTACATCACACTTGACCTTTCCAACGTGATTATGTAATGCGTGATGTTGTGGACGCGCATCATAGATCTAGTGCAAGACGGGCATTTGTGGTTAAAAAAAGTACAGGGTTCTTGTACTTTAAATTTGACTGTTTAAAATTTAAGGCCTGGAAAACCCTTGAAAATAGAAATATTCCTAAAAAAAGGTACTTCAAAAGTGCTTGAATTAAGACAATGTATCTATGAAATAAGTGTTTAATTTTGTCCATTTTAAGCACATATATTTTCACACAAAATACACACAATTCAAAAAACATCATACCTTTCTCGCTTAATTCAGTTAAAGGGTTACTCCACCCCCAAATTAAAATTTTGTCATTAATCACTTACCCCCATGTCGTTCCTAACCCGTAAAAGCTTTGCCCGTCTTCAGAACACAATTTAAGATATTTTTGATGAAAACTGGGAAGCTTGTTAACTGTCCCATTGACTGCCATGTAATTACCACTGTCAGGATCCAGAAATGTATGAAAGACATCATCCAAACAGTCTATCTGCAATCAGTGGTTCAATCTGAATTTTATAAAGCGGCGAGAATACTTTTTGTACGCAAAGAAAAAAAAAGATTTTATTTAACAATTCATCTCTGCGTCAGCACAGCGCCCTTTTGGAGAGTATCCACTGGACGCAAACTGCGTACGCCAGATACACTGTTTTCATTCAAATCAACACGTAAATATACGTAGAAAATGTATCCTTGTGGTGTGACTGACACAGAACCAGCAGATACTCCCTAAAATGGCACTACGCTGACGTGGAGGAGATGAATTGTTGAATAACAACATTTAAAGTGGACCAAACCTTTCATCAAAGTTGTCCTAAAACCAATACAATACCCATTCTTGTCTTAGGACACCTTTGATGAACTTTTTGATCCACTTCAAATGCTGACTACAATATAATAGTACATCAGATATTTAATATTAGTAATCTAAAAATTTCATTAATTTAATTTAAATTTCATTCATTTAACATATTTAATATTGGGGGCATCCAAGTTATTTGACATGTTTGAACATTTTTTAAAAAGTAACACAATAGTTACTTTCCTTGGTAACTGGTTACTTTTATAATGAGGTAACTCAGTTACTAACTCGGTTACTATTTGTGAGAAGTATCTAGCTGACTATAACTAATTACTTTTTTAAAGTAACATGCCCAACACTGATGACCAACCAGTTATTTTGCCAGCATGCTTTACTGTTTTTCATCAGTTTGAGCCAGTTTCTATGACTGACTTGGCATCAATTGTCAAATATGTGAAACCCTCTACTAGTCCCCAAGATTTTTTTCAGCTCCACTAAATTGTGGTGTCCCTCAAGGGTCTCAGTCCCCTTTTGTTTTCACTGTATTTACTCCGTCTTGGAACTGTATTTAGGAAACACGGTGTTTCATTTCATTTTTATGCCAACGGCACACAGAATCATCTGCCACTGAATCTGCTCTTTCATTAGATATGCCAAATGCTGCTAACAGACTAACTGCAATACTTCACAGGACTAAACTTTGCAGTAATGTTGAATTCTACAATATTTTAGCATTGTTTAATGTTAATATAATTCAGTGCAACTGTTCTTATTATATTTGCTTAAGGAAAAAAATTGCTTATTTGTGTTCTGTACTTTTTCTGTTGCAGAAACATTACTGCTGTGTTTCTGTTGTGTTCTGGTTTCATGTGAGCAGAGTTTAGTTGGAGTTTATTTAGTTACATTTTTGATGATATTGCTTTTACTTGTTTATATTTACATATGTGACCATGAAGTAATCCAAAAGTAATCAGATTACATTTCTTTAAAATTTTGGTACTTGGATTATGTTACTGAATGCTTTTTTCATTAAGTAATTTGTATCTGTAACAGAATACATTTTAAAGCAACCCTCTCAAGACTGTTAGTGAAGTATATGTTTTGTACATATATGACTACAACATATCATTCATATACAAATTCATCATATGGATGTGTTTGCAAATTTAACTAGGTGTTTTATATATGTGATAAATTTATATCATCATATGTTTGAAGGATATATTTATGTGATCATAATATATCACTATACACTAATATATTATATTTCCTTTTGAGCTTGTTCACGCAAAATATGCGGATTAAGACGCAAACCTTTTAAGGAGAGCATTCACTGTTGTTCTTTTTGCTGAAATCCTTGGCTAACTATAGTCACATTAAAAAAAATAGAATGTTAAATTGGTTTTCATACAAAAAAAGGGCCTCAATTTTGTTTGTCTGTTTTCCACATACTGTATACAACATGATAAAAATATGGAATGATTTATGAAGTTGGCAATGCTGAAAAGAAAACCTTAGCAGTTTTGGAAGATAACTTGGGTAATGAAAGAATAATGTTTAAAAGATTAAAAAATGTAAAAAATAATATCTTGTATAAGCAGAATGGTCACAGGCATTGCTTGCTAATACTCTGGCCTGGCCTAAATTCCACTTCATGAGGCCTCCTCAGTAATTAGGTTTTAAATGCTTTAAATTATGATGTCATTTCCTGCATCTCATAAAGCGTGGGTTGTTTGTCTGTGTCCTGCTAAAGTTATTTTTTCAATTTCCTGTGAAAACAAAGGTCAGTGAATACCCTATCCTCCTACTACTAATCAGATAAGGCAAAATCATAAAAAAGCTCAATTTAATGCTTCAGTATGAATAAGATCACTGCCACTGAATGATACCAGGAGTCCATCTGAATCTGAAACAGACATATTTTCTGTAAATTGCATGCCATTGATGGTTATAGACATCAGAAACAACCAAAGTTTTTCACAATATGATTGTATTAAAAGCATTAAATTTGAGCCGGTTTTAGAAATGACAGGGGTAAAAACGGCTCTCTGCCCACACAAGAATTACAGTGTCAATGCAGCACTTTCGGGAACAAATGTTATCAGTCATCAAAATGATGGAATGAAAGAGTTTGAGAGTCAGTGGTAAAACAAACCTATAATGCCAGATGTTCCTTTATGAAAATGTTAGAGCAAGCACGAGAACAATTAATTTATTCACTCCATGTAACTTATGCTTGTTTTAGACTGATAACGCTTTGATCTCTGCAAAATCTTTGATCTACTGCAAAAGCAACATAAAAGTAGTCTATTCAACTCGTGTGCTATTCTCAAAGTCTTCTCTAGCGGTGAATTCATAAACTGTTATGAATAACCCATTACTACTGCATATTCAAAATAGTGGTGCATAGGCGCGGAAAGTGTTTTTTTCTGTGGGCAAGATGTGTATTATTAACCATTCAGATTTGTTGTTGCCGATTACAACGTGTGAGGGACTTAAAAGGCAATTTTCTTTCTTTGTGTACCTCAGAAAGCATGTTAGACAGGTTTGGGCAATGTGTCTAAACTATTTCTGACTAGTTATCAATGAAAGATCAGAAGATCGAAATTTCCCAATTTTTCACAGGTTGTACCTCAGGGTTCTGTCCTTGGTCCTCTACATTTCATCATTAACCCGCTGTATCTTGGTCATTAGTCGTCACAGTCACTATGCCACTGATACTTTAAAATTCATGAAAGCTTCTCAAAATAAAACCTACAAAGTTCACTTTTACACTGAAGACAACTGAAGGACTCATATGCAACTATTACAGAAAGTTCAAACGCTCACTATACGCATTTCCATTACCCTTCAAGATGTGCAAATTTAAATTGCGAATTGAAAATACGCCTAATGGAAAGGCGTAAATTTTGCAAAAACTCCCATTTATCACAAAAAAGGTTTTACGCTCGCATGAGGTGGTTTTTCAGGCAATTCGAAACAGGAATATTACACAAAACTGCAATGGAAACGGCTTTTTCGCATTTACAGGTCACATGGCACATGTAAAAAGTCATATGATCATTCTTCAGTGTACTATAAACTTCAAGAAACACTTTATATGTAGCCGTTCTCAAGTATAAAGGGCTTTCCCTGATATTAATGCTTAGACTGTGTACGCTGCTCGCATCTGCGGCATGTAACGGCTCCCACGCGGTCACCGGAGCTGATGTTATGTTTACACCAGCAGCGCCGCACACGTTTCTGAAGCGGCTTTCCACGCTGCTTCTGTAAAGATACACGCATACGCCTCTTTCGATTAAATAAAGCCAAAATCCGTCCAAATCCCACCAAATTCCGTTGCCATAACTTATCGTGAGAGAACAAATTACGTTTTAGTCGCATAACATCGATTAATGGAAATGTTGTCATTTCACTTTTTTTATCTACATGTATAAAATATCGCCAAACTTTTGCACAAATCCGTAATGGAAACGCGCCTACTGATGCTTCAGAGTGAAAAACGATGCATTAACAGCCAGGGGGTGTAAACTATTGAACAGAATGAAGATGTGTACATTTTTCTTATTTAGCCTTAATATCTTTTTTTTTCATTTAGATTCAAAAAGTTTTCACCCCCCTTAATGCATTGTTTTTCCTTCTAAAGCATCAGTGAGAGTTTGAACCTTTTGTTATAGTTGCATACGAGTCGCTCAGTTGTCCTCAGTGTGAAAAGATGGATCTCTAAATAATACGGTCATTGTTGGAAAGGGTTCAAATACACAAAAATTAGTTTTTGGGACCTGAAGGATTTTTTTAACTGTTCAGGACAAACAAAAGACTCATGAACAACTATCACTAAACAAAACACAGCTGTGGGTCATTCAGGTAACAACACAGTATTAATCTAAACTTTTGAACCGGGTAATTTTTATAAATTAAGCTATTATTCTCTCTTGTGGGCTATAAACTTTTATGTGAAATATCTTATTTAGGTCAGTACTAAATAAAAATATCATGCATTTTGTATGATCCCTCTTATTTTGGTAAAATAATCAACATTTTGCAGATTCTGCAAGGGGTATGTAAACTTATGACCTCAACTGTATATAAGACTTTAAATTGTTTTGTAATTTTTACTAAAAATCCAGATTTTTCAGTTTTGCAGTGTACGTAATGAAACAAAACAGTTTAATCTCTCACTCTACGGTCTTCGGTAAAGATGGTGACTTAAAGCCTCAATGCAATGAAGCAGGTCGTCAGTCATGGTGTTTTAAACTAGGACGTTTTTGTGTGGCTGAGTCATTATGGCCCCGAAATGGTTTGTTTACAGGGGAAAGCAGAGGATGTCACAGCTATGTAAGCAGTGGCTTTCATGGAAAATGTGTTTTTTTTTCTTCACTCACTCTCTGTAAAGATGCACACTTGAAAAGGATCCCTCCGTCTTTGGCACATAGGGGAAGCCCATATCGTTCACGGGGGTTGTAGGTGTTGGGAACCAGTCTATCTTTCCAAAAACGCGTGGGTGTTTTTTTAGTTCAGTGATAACTTACTGATGGTGCTGATGGTGGTGGAGGGGGCTGTTACACTATCGCTCCCCTCTGAAGCACCGTTCTCGGGCCACACGGCGTTCGGGACTCCCCCATCTGAGTCAGTTAAGGCCTGTGGTCCATTTATGTACCTGCACATGAAACCTGATGAAGCCCAGACGTCCTCCATGAGCCTTATGTGCCTGCAAAAGCTTGCACACGCAGCGGAAGGTTTCTGTATTGTTTTACAGTATATTACATATACGGCTTTAAGTCAATGTGTGTGGGTTGACCCATCACATTTTATACACATGCTCCAGGCTCATGTCAGGCAAATGTATGTAGGGCTAGTTATTATGCTTATCTGTATGCTAAACGTTTTAGTTGTAGGTTCAGCTAAATTTGACATTAACATGGATAAAGACCTGCGAGTATACATAGCTCTGATCGCACGTTTTGCATAATTGAATAAAATTAGTGATGATCGAAATCAGCATGATTGGAAACGGTGTCCATGTAAAAAACGTATGTCCTCAAGTGATATTTAACTTGATTTAACTTTGTTTTCATCAGGCATCCCAAATCAATTTCCATTAAGCTTTATTGCCACTTTTGTCACCTTATTAAGGCCAAAAATTGTTGTGAAAGTTACACCACAGTGCTGACAGTAATAAATGTAATGTAAGGTTAAAACTTATGCATAAAAATGTGAAAATTAACAAACTTAAATGAAGGCACAATAAAAAGTTGCCAGTTTTAAAGTGACTGATACAACAATAACAAAACAAAAACTTATGTTCATCAAGGCTGCATTTATTGGATAAAAATTACAGAAAAAACTAAAATTATGAATTATTATTACAATTTAAAATTTTGGTTTTCTATTTTAATATATTTAAAAATATTATTTATTTCTGTGATGCAATGCAGACTTTTCAGCACATGATCCTTCAGAAATCATTCTGATTGGCTGATTTATTACTTTTATTATCAATGTTGGAAACTTTTTGTGATTCTCTGAATAAAATGTTGAAAAGAACAGCATTTATTTAAAATAGAAACCTTTTCTAACAATATAAGTCTTTGCTATTTATTCATTTATTATTTATTATCATTCAACACATCCTTGGTGAATAAAAGTATTAATTTCTTTAAAAAAAACAAAACAAAAAAAAAAAAGAAGAAAAATTGACTGACCACAAACCTTTAAACAATTGTTTCAAAAGACGTCTATTTTAAATAAATGCTGTTCTTTTTTACTTTTGATTTATTAAAGAATCCAAAAAAAAGTATCACAGGTTCCAACAAAATATTAAGCATCACAACACGTTTTTAACATTGATAATAAATCAGCATATTAAAATGATTTCTGATGGATGATGTGACACTGAAGACTGGAGTAATGATGCTGAAAATTCAGCTTTGAAATCACAGAAATAAATTACATTTTAAAATAAATTCACATAGAAAACAGTTATTTTACTTTATAATATTTCAAAATATAACATTTTTTCTGGATTTTTTTTTTTTTTTGATCAAATAAATGTTTACTTTTTTATCAAAATAAATTATTTTTGATCAAATAAATGCAGGCTTGATGAGCAGAAGCGATTAAAAAAAAAAAAAACTTTAAAATGAAAACATTTCTAAATGTCGATGAAACATTCCTGACAGCTTGAAGCAGTTTACAGTCGATCTGTCATTTAGCACCTCCAGATGACAGATTTATAGCAACCAAATGACTAAGTGCAGCAGTGAAGAACAAGAAAACAATATTGAGATTTTATTTTTACTTTTTTTTGAGGGGACTTCACATCTGACTCAAACAATAGGGATACTTTGTTTTATTTTCTTCCCAGTTTTCAGTGATCTGTGTAAAATGATTATAGATCAGCAACCTTTTTTATGGTTTTCAATATTTGTTTTTTCACCCGGTTTCCTGTAAACTTTCTAAAGGTGTTAAAGTCTGGTAAATGTTTGTGTTTGGTAAATAACAGCTCTCCCCCCGTTTCCCTGCACACGTGTGCATGAGAGATTGACGATGGCCTTGTGGCATCTCCCTCCCGCGGCACAGTCATTTGAAGAGCTCGTAAATATCAGAGCCCATCGCAGATGACATCATAGATAACCTTCAGGGGACTTCACTGACATTCGAGATTGGCCAGGGTGAGCGTTCTCAAAGACAACAGAAAAGGGAAGGAAATGCTTCAAGATCAGATGAGGTCATGTGTCTGTACAGACTCTGAATGAGCAACTTTCACTCAGATTACACATCTAATAAAATCTTTATTTTTCTTGTTTGTTATTATGTACAGAGGGAAAGTTGGCATGGATTTATATATATATATATATATATAGTAAAAGCATGTACTTCAAAGCCTTAAATCCTGGTATTGTTGTAGAATGTCACCTGCCAAGCTGAACAAAAACAATTTCCTTTTGGGAAAGAACAGGATTTGCTAACTGAACTTGTGTCACGACAAGCAATGGAGATATTTACATACCGTACTTGTTTTGACAGGAATATTAACCTATTTTATTTATTCAGTAGGCCTATCTGTATATTTACAGCTTAGAAGCTTAGCATCTGTTGTGTACAAATAAATGTTAAAGGGGGAATAGTTCCAACTAAAAATGAAAATTCTGTCATGTCGTTCCAAACCCGTAAGACCTTCGTTCATCTTCAGAACACAAATTAAGATACTCTTGATGAAATCCGAGAGCTTTCTGACCCTGCATAGACAGCAACACAACTGACACATTTAAGGCCCAGAAAGGTAGTAAGGACATCGTTAAAATAGTTCAGAGAAAACATGGGTGCTTGTCAAATGGAGGGACGAATCCTAGTGAGGATCCTTCCTGGATCAGTCCTTCTGAGGCGTCAACCCTGTTAAAAAAAAACAGCATATGCTGGTTAGGTAGGTTTTGAAGAATGGATGCTGGTTTTAGCTAGTTTAAGCTGGTCCCTGACTTGGTTAAGCTGGTCTATAGATGGTCATGTGCTGGATGTAAGCTGGTCCCTCCTGCTCACGACCAGTTTAGGACCAGCACATGACCAGCTTAAACCAGCTCAAACCAGCATCCACGCTTCAAAACCTACCTAACCAGAATATGCTGGGGTTTTTTCAACAGGGAAGGCTGGAGTCATCAGCATTAAACACTAGAATTGTCTAGCAAGTGAACATGGCTACATCATAAATGTCATGGTGTATAAATACTATTATAATTAAAAAATCCCTCTGACTGAAAATGTCTATATGAACAGACTTTCTATTAATGCAGTACAGGTAATGACAACCGTTTCTGGTTTCCCAGTGGTTTACATTATGCAGCACATTTTAACATTGTGACTGATTTAAAGCAATACAAACATAACGCCTTCGCCTTCGCCTTCGCCTTAACAAATCATATTTTTTGTCTTGCGGAAATTTAGAGTTTCAGATTTCACTTGCTTAATCTCTTGCTTAATGTAAACAATGCCACTTAACCGAATGAAACTCGGCATATTTTGCTGATTATTGCTGCTGAAAATGATCAATTATTGTCATGTTTTGGGCTGTACTAATCTGTCAGATACGGAAAAACATTTGGAGTACTATAGACTGCCAAAAGTTATAACAAATCAAGGACAAGAGTGCAAAAAACTGTCTGAGGAACGAAAGGCGTTTGTGGGTTGGCCAAACTGAAACAGGATTTCCAGGGCAAGAATATTGACAACATTCATGTTTGTTCTTTCTTACAGTATTGTGACATAAGTGCAAACTCTCTATACAGTGCCCTCTACAAATATTGGCACCCTTGGTAAATATGAGCAAATGCAACTGTGGAAATAAATTTGCACTGTTGAAGTAAAACAATGGAATATTTACATTTTTTAGCACACCAGGGTGGAGCTAGGAGCATGAAACGGTCCAGTCATAACTTCCTGTTGCACAGGATTTTAAATATGAGGAACACAAAGGCCAAATTCCCTTAATTGTCCATCACAAGGAGTAAAACCAAAGAACATAGTTCTGATGTGCTGAACAAGATTGCTGAGCTTCGCAAAATAGAACGTGGCTGTAAGAAAAGAGCTAAAGCAATAATTAAGAAGTTCCCAATCAACTAAAGATGTTACAAATCTGCCTAGAAGAGGACGTGTGTCTGTATCGTCTTAATGGATGGTGAGGAGGAGACTTTGAGTGGCCAAAGACTCTCCAAGGATTACAGCTGGAGAACTGCAGAGATTAGTTGAGTCTTGGGGCCAGAAAGCCTAAAAAACAACAACAAAAAAAGCCCCTACATCACCACATGTTGTTTAGGAGGGTTTCAAAAGAAATCCTGCTCCCTCATCCTAAAACAAACTCCAGCCTATTTAGTTGTCAGATACAACTAGAACTTTAAACAGGACTGGCTTCTATGGTCAGATGAAACTAAAAAAAGCTTTTTGGCAGCACACACTCAAGATGGGTTGGGTGCAAACAGAGATAAAAAGTACCCCATGCCATACCTGTCAAGTATCCCGTTTTGGCCGGGAAAGTCCCGTAATTTACCCTTCTTTCCCGCCGTCCTCCCGTATTAGTATTTTCCCGTAAATCTCC
>JAHKKF010492873.1:0-11151 GCA_019740295.1 Labeo calbasu
AAAACTTTTGACTGGTAGTGTATATTTATATATAAAATGTATACATTATGTAATTTTATAATTCACTATAATTTATAAATAAAGTGGATAATTAATTACAAATTATTTTATTATATATATATATATATATATATATATATATATATATACACACACTTTAGAATTATATAATATAATTTAATGTGAAATGAAACAAAATGTTATCTAGTCCTTTGAATCCCATGTACATTTTTATTTCAGTATTTTTAGTTATTTAAAAAAAAATGAATAACCTTACAAAGATTTTAAAAGGAAAGTTCACTGCATCAAAGACATAGCCCCTGCATCAGAGAAGAAGTCAACAAACTGTTGAATAAAGTTGTTATGTTTGTTTTCTTTGTTCACAAAAAGTATTCTTGTTACTATTGAACCACTGATGTCACATGGACTATTTTAACAATGTCCTTACTACCTTTCTGGGCCTTGAACGTGTCAGTTGCGTTGCTATCTGTGCAAGGACTTCATCAAAAATATCTTAATTTGTGTTCCGAAGATGAACAAAGGACTTACAGGTTTGAAATGACATGACGGTGAGTAATTAATAACAGAATTTAAATTTTGGGGTGAGCTATCCCTTTAATTGCTTCGGATGGTTGTTACTTTGTTTTATGGTGAACACAGCAAGAAAACTTCAACTGCAATAGTGACTGGACAAAAACTACAGGAAATACTGCTTGCCTCCGTACATTTTATAATAAAAGGTCAGAGCAAGTCCACACTTTTGCTTTGGGAATACGTGACAAACTGTGTTCAATTTAAAAAGTTAAAGTGCAAAACATCTGCATTTACAACAAATGATTATAGTTAGATGGCACACATAAAGAACTTAGCATCTTGATGACAATCAAAGAAGAAAAGCAGCTCAAAAAGCAACTTCTGGTTCAGTGACCAAGCATAGGTGAACACTTAATAAAGCCAAATGAGTAATTGTTAGTTTCGTGCAAGTCAGGCAAAGTCAACAGAGATACGGCAGGGATCTCCGGAATGAAAATACAGATACCTTTTATGTTTTTTCCTATTTTTTTCTTCGTCAAACCTTAGAGGAAAGGCAGGGAGAAGGGGTTAGGGCATAGAGAGTTTCTGAAGATACCACAGCCAACAGCAGCTAGTACTTGGGAGCAGATCAGACTTCCAGTAAAATAATTACAAAGCTAGAACATACTGCTGAGAAAGGAGAGCAGTATGGAAACTTCAGTACGGAAGGTTATCATTTAGCACAGCTTGTCGAAACGGTTTCAGAGTAATGTATGTCCAGTAGAAACGGATCATTTCCTTATGAAAAAAAGAAGCAGAAGGGGCACATTAAAAGGATACTTACTGTTTAATGCAGTCTGGTATGGAAACGTACTCCATTGGGACAAGCTCAGCAAGGTCTGTCAGACTGTACACATACTTGATTTTCTGGCTAAATTTTGAGCTGTAATTGGATATTAAATAATACACTAATAAGGTCACAGCAGAACATCAGTTCATATTAAAACATATCTGAAGGGAACTAGACAAGGACTGACCTTATAAAAGGTTTTGTGAGGGCCAGGAGGGTGCGAATAAACCAGGACGGGTGCACAATTATCAATGACTTCAAATTCTTTCTTAACCTGTAACAGAACAACGGTGTGTGAATACAAAAATTATACTTTTTTGGGGGTTTAGAATTTGTATATATTAAATACTTTTTTTTTTATTTGTATTAATTTAGTTTTTTAATTTGAAAAAATTATATAATCAAAAATCATCATTACGCATTTATTTCAATTTATCATCAGTACTATTAGAATGTTTTTACACATTATAGATAGTTGACTTGAAATTGGCTTTTTTGGGTTTAGAAAAAAATAAAATAAATAAAATGAGCTGACAATGAGATTTTCACCTTCGATCTATTTGCTGATAGCATTTTCTGAGCCAGCCCACACTCGGCATCTTTCGGCGCGAAGTGGCTCCGTTCAGGTATACAATCATATAGTTTTCAGCTACAAGCAGCTCTAGAGTTCCTATGACATACCTAAATGACACAAAATGTTAGTTACAAAACCCTTTAAGTTTTGAGGCATCAGGTGAGGACTTGTCTATGTCAGATCAATGTTGCTAACAAACTTAAGGTGTGGTCACATCACAGACTGTAAAAAAAAGATGGATCTCCACTTCCTACCACTACAGAAAAGTGAAGCCAAAACATACCAGTATGGCCGCAGTTATCTTGTGAAAATGACGCCATTTGGGGCCAAAGTTTGTGCAGTAGTGATTCATTTGGTGCCTGAGTTTGCGCAGTAATGATTCATTTGGAGCCAGAGTTTGTGCAGTGGTGATTCACTTGGAGCCTGAGTCTGTGCAATACTGAATCATTTGGCACCCAAGATTGTGAAGTAGTGATTAATTTGGCGCCAGAGATTGCACAATAGTGATTCATTTGGAGCCAGATTCTGTGCAGTAGTGATTCATTTTAAACCCGAGTTTGCGAAGTAGTGATTCATTTGGAGCCAGATTTTGCACAGCAGTGACTCATTATGGAATCTGAGTTTACACAATAGTTATTAATCATGGAGCCTGAATCTCCACAGTAGTGTTCATTTGGAGCCAGAGTTTGCATAGTACTGATTTATTTTGGAGCCCAAGTCTGCGCAGTAGTGATTCATTATGGAGCCAGAACAGTTTGGGCAGCAATGATTCATTTGGAGCTAGAGTCTGCATTGTAGTGATTAATTTGGTTCCTGAGTATGTGCAGTAGTGATTCATTATGGAGTCTAAATCGGCACAGAAATGATTCATTTGGAGCCAGAGTTTGCACAGTAGAAGATTCATTTGGAGAGTGAGTCTGCACAGTAGTGATTCATTTGAAGCCAGAGTTTGCACAGTAGTGATTCATTTGGAGCTAGAGTCTGCATAGTAGAGATTCATTTGGATCCTGAGTCTGTGCAGTAGTGATTCATTATGGAGCCTAAATCTGCACAGAAGTGATTCATTTGGAGCCTGAGTCTGCGCAGTAGTGATTCATTTGGAGCTAGAGTTTGCACAGTAGTGATTCATTTGGAGCCAGAGTTTGCACAGTAGTGATTAATTTGGAGCTAGAGTCTGCACTGTAGTGATTCATTTGGTTCCTGAGTCTGTGCAGTAGTGATTCATTATGGAGCCTAAATCGGCACAGAAATTATTCATTTGGAGCCAGAGTTTGCACAGTAGAAGATTCATTTGGAGCCTGAGTCTGCGCAGTAGTGATTCATTTGGAGCCAGAGTTTGCACAGTAGTGATTCTTTTGGAGCCAGAGTCTGTGCAGTAGTGATTCATTTGGAGCTAGAGTCTGCATAGTAGAGATTAATTTGGAACCTGAGTCTGTGCAATAGTGATTTATTATGGAGCCTAAATCTACACAGAAGTGATTGATTTGGAGCCCGAGTCTGCGCAGTAGTGATTCATTTAGAGCTAGAGCCTCCATTGTAGTGATTCATTTGGATCCTGAGTCTGTGCAGTAGTGATTCATTATGGAGCCAGAGTCTGCACAGTCAAGATTCATTTGGAGCCAGAGTTTGCACAGTAGTGATTCATTTGGAGCTAGAGTCTTAATAGTAGAGATTCATTTGGATCCTGAGTCTATGCAGAAGTGATTCATTATGAAGCCTAAATCTGCACAGTAGTGATACATTTGGAGCCAGAGTTTGCACAGTAGTGATTTATTTGGAGCCTAAATCTGTGCAGTAATGACTAATTTGGAGATAGGGTCTACATTGTAGTGATTCATTTGGAGCCTGAGTCTGCGCAGTAGTGATTCATTTGGTGCCAGAGTTTGCACAGTAGTGATTCATTTGGAAACTTAAGTCTGTGCAGTAATGATTCATTTGGAGATAGGGTCTACATTGTAGTGATTCATTTGGATCCTGAGTCTGTGCAGTAGTGATTCATTATGGAGCCTAAATCTGCACAGAAGTGATTCATTTGGAGCCTGAGTTTGCACAGTAGAAGATTTATTTGGAGCCTGAGCAGTATTTGAAGTGTAATTAGATTTTTTTAGTTTAGTTTACTAGAGACATTCATCAGATGATGATTGAAATGTTTTAGCTTCACTCTTCATGACATGTGAGGCACACTTGGGTGACATCAGTGAAATCTGGACAAAATTTTGGGGGCAAAACAAGTGGCCCAAGTAGCTCTCTGTTTGTACTAAATCCACGTAACCTATTGCTAAATCTGCGTGAAGAAATCTTTCGCCTCATACGAAATATGCTAGTTACAGAAAAGCTAAATCATTGCTCTCTTTTGTCTGTTTTAAAGGGATCTTAACCAGAATAAACCACGTGGAACATCACTAGAAAAAAAAAGGTTAAAAGCAGCACCCTAGAACTTACTTGAAAAGATTGTCCATGATGTATCTGTAATTTGGTTGATTGCTCTCAGGCATAAAGCAAACAGCAAAGACGATGATGGCATTCAATCCATCGCCATAGTAACCTGTGAAAAGAGGAACCATGTTTGAAAGTGGCTTCTGGCAAATGTTTGAACGTTTTTACAGCAATTACACAAGCTGACTGATCCAATGCATCTGAATCAACAGCTCAGTTTGCGCAATTGTTCATTATACAACAGCATGCAAAAGAGGCATTTCGAATGAAAGCGACAGCTGTTAGATGGCAAAAGGCAGGGGGAGGAAATGGAAAAGAAGGAAAGACAGATGGTAACAGACTCCTGACTGAGTCTGTGGCATTATAAATTACAGTAAATGCCAAAAATGCTCTGAATGTTTTCAGTTTCACCCACTGACAATTTCGACCGTGGACAAATTGACTTCCTGAATGGTACAAACAGAAAATGTCCTTGTATAGTTAATGTACAGGACAAGTTGGCATGGAAAGGTGCGGTCACTGACCTCCATGGCTGATAACCCTTTTGTAGGGCTCAATGGCCTTCATGTCCACCCGGTGCTCCTGTTCTCCAATGCGGAAGACTCTCCAGCGACGGCCCTCCTCCCGTTCCTCCGTGCTGGAGAACTCCTGCACCGACTCCACTCCTTTACGCAGCAGGTCTGCATTTTTAGGTTTCGGGAGGTCATCTGACAAGGGAAATAAAGAGATTATTTTACTTAATATTTGTTATTTTTGAGTGTATGTGCACCGTTTTCTCTTAGGGTTCAATTCAGTGACTGTACGTGCATTTATATGATCATGAATGGTGCTTTACTGATTCACAGTTCAAAAAATAAAAAGTAAGTTACACTTGTTCCGTGGTGTTTAGATTTAGCAAAACCAACAATAAACCCTCTAGGAGCGCAAAACAAGGTACAAATAAAAACTATGTGTACTGGCCAAACGAACGAGTATTAAACCAGAAAATTGGCAAAAACAAAAATAAACTACACTTTATAATGTGTACATCTATATGATATTTACACATCGAAGCAAGTAAGTAGTACAAGCAAACTTTTTAAATTAAAAGTATGAAGCTGTTAGTTTAGCAATATGCTAATGTACAAATATAAGACTCTAGGGTAACTTATTTGAGCTCTTCAGATTTGTTACTTTAATTTTGATTGGTATAATATCTTGGAAGGTAGCTGCCTACGTAGACAGAAGGTAACAGCTAGGTTTTGGAACAAAGCTAATACTAATATAACACTACCTGCATACATGCTCATGCTAGTTTTCAAAGTAAACTAGTTTATAACAGTTTATTATGGATACATCTGTTCTAAGATGTAAGAATCGTTGTGGAAAAAGTGCACTTAAAGGGACAGTTAACCCCAAAATTTAAATTCAGTCAGTAATTACTCACCCTCATGTCGTTCCAAACTAGGGTTATCGGCGCCGATATTAGGCATTTTTATGATTATCGGTATCGGTCATGTTCAAAGCCGATTCGCCGATAAAATAATTTAATTTTGAAATGCGCTATTTGGCTCTGATGCAGCCTGTTGGAACTCACCACTCTGTGGCCGAGAGCAATCTCCGCCCACCGCCAATCTGATTTGTTGACAGTTACGAGTCCAACCAATCAACACGGAACACTCTCTCCCACCGAAAGCGCTTGCTAACCGGAGGCAATAAATCTCAATCCACTAACAACACACTGAAGTTGCAAAACACCTCAATATTAACTATGATTTCCGCGATGCGGAAAATACGGATGGAATCATGGAATCCAGTCATAAATGGAATTTACTGTATAACGCGGAATTTCACAGAGTTATCAAAAGTAGGTCATCAGTAGTACTCAGCCTAAATTGAGTCGCGATACGGACTAGTGTCTGTAAATATTAAGCCGCAAAAATACCATTTAAATATGAATCCCACATGTTCTGCGTGTCTCTGTGAATGTGAATGGAACAGACGCGCGGTTTTGTTTATACACATATGGAAGCGCGTGACGTCTGTTGTCTCACTAAATGAGGACATAAATACATGAACAACATCTCCAGATCCGCTCTGAGGGTCACTTCATGAGCCTTTGACCGTTTCATAAGAGTAAATCTATCGTCATATCATATAATAGGCTACAGAAACTCAAAAGGACCTCATGGCAAACCGTCAAAATATAAGTTCTATTTAGCTTAAATAAACTATCAGAGATATATTACTGTGGTGCAGTAGAATATATATAATACTACTACTACAACAATCATTACAGTTTTGTTTAAAAGAATAATCATCAATTTGAATAGTAAACCCATAGTAAATAGTAAAAGATAAATGAAATTGTTTTATGCCTTCATTTGCACTGTACTCTAAATTAAAACTAACTGAAATTTCTAGTGTCACATAGGCACAAAATGATGACAAAAATGATAAATTTCAATAGGCTATTGAACTAAGTGTGCCTATAATAGACTATTATTGTTATGGTTTCATGAAAACTTCATCAATGGAGCTATTAAAGTTAATCCATTGATGTGCATTAGATGAATTGAATAGTCAACTCTACTATTTTAGGTTATGTTTTAGTCATCAGAAAAGAATTAATGAGGAATTACGAGAGGTAACGGTATTACACATTAATTTCTAACATGTAAATTATTGAAGCCAAGTACTTACATTTCCCCAAGCTGTTTAGCTGTAGTACAGTATTCACAGGTTTAATCATGAAGCATACAGTCAGCAGGGATGCAGTGTCCCCACTTTTAACTCTCTCTTTATATTACCCTTATTGTAGATGGATGCACAGATGCAGACAAGAGAAAGAAGTGCAGTGTGGGAGTTCTACACTCAATTAACACCAGGGAAGGCAGTTTTCATCAGAGCCCCTGTTATTCTTAATTTTGACATTAATTTTAATTTTTACACTAGACATATATCGGTTATCGGTCTACTTGATCAGTAATAATCGGTATCGCATCGGTCCTGAAAAACACATATCGGTCGACCCCTATTCCAAACACATAAGACCTTTGTTGATCTTTGGAATACAAATGAAGATATTTTTGATGAAATCTACCGTACTACCTTTCTGGGTCTTGAACGTGTCAGTTGCGTTTCTGTCTATGCAGGGACAGAAAGCTCTCGGATTTCATCAAAAATATCTTAATTAGTATTCCAAAAAGGAACAAAGGTCTTACGGGTTTTGGAACGACATGAGGGTGAGTAATTAATGATAGAATTTTAATTGAACTATCCCTTTAAAGATTATTTCCATTAGAACAGGGTTCATTCAGATATTGTAATATAAAATTTAAGGACTCTCACAGACTTTTCAAGCACTACTTTTTGGATTTTCAAGGACATCAATCAGAGATCTCACTTACCGAACAATGTCTTCCATTTCAAATAAAAAAACCCCCAGATAAATAAAAATATACTAATAAAAAAAAATGGCAAAAATAAAGTGAAGCACATGCAAAGTATTTCTGCTAAAGTATTACAAAGTATACTACACTTTACTATAGAAAAACCATTGATTATTTTCTTCAGGGATTTGTATTTGTGTATACTTCTTTTTTTCTTTGTTTTGTTTTTATAACTGTACTGCCTTAATGGTTTGATGTTTTCTACTGTTTAAGAGAAAAAGAATCTTGGAAAAAAAGAAAAACAAACCACTCCGAAATCCTGATCTGAAACAAATGATTTGCGGACCTACACCAAAGTCCCAATCTGAATCAAATAATTCGCAATCCGTGGTCTGAGTCCTAATCTAAAATGACTTCAGAGCGTGGCTTGCGAATCATTTGATTCAGATCGAACTTAAACAGTAGAAAAGAATATTTTGATATTTTGACTTCAAATCATGTTTCACAAATCATTTGATTGTAATCATTGAGTTTGCAAAATGATTCACAAACCAGTTCCGATCTGAATCAAATGATTCACGCAACGTGATTTGAAGTCCCGATCTGAAACAAATGAAAACAGTGAATCATTTTGCGACGCAATGGTTTAACTGATTCAGAGTTTCAAAAATCTCAGTTTCACCCATCACTACCTGTTTTTTAAAATCGGTACAAGTGATGTTGAAATTCGAAAACGAACGGCTCTTTTAATTAGATCTGGTTTTTGTTTAGTGAATCGCTTGAAATGAATGAAAAAAGTCACAAGTTTTAATCAATCAGAGCTGTTCCAGCGTAAATGACTCGCTCAATTGATTTGGTTCATCTGTTCCTTGCCACACGATTTGAAGTCCCGACCTGAAACAAAGAATTTGTGATACGACACACGATTGGAGCGCTTTGAAACAGTGAATAAAATCGTTACAAGCGATGTTGAAATTCGAAAATTTAATCTTGTTGTTGCTGATGAGTTTGAATCAATCAGTGGTTCCAGCGTAAATGACTCACACAATTGAATCGGTTTATCTGTTCCTCTTTTCATGCCTTGAGCCATGTTTACATAACACCGTCAGTACTACTACATGCTTAGCTCAATTGTTTTTTGACATTAACTCAAATGAGTGAAAAAGGCATGCTGTTTTTTAAGCTGCGTGAATTTTGCGTAAAAAGATGTGCGCTTAATGACAAAATTAAACACTTATTTCACAGATACATTGTATTTCAATAATTCAAGCATTTTTCAAGTACCTCTTCAGGAAAATTGCCATTTTCAAGGGTTTTCCAGGCCTTAAATTAAAAAAATTCAAGTACTTTAAGGATTTTAAGCACCTTGTATGAGCCCTGATAATAAGTGCTACAATATAACATTTACAGTATTAAAACTTTACATTTAAATTTAATTGATTTTAATGCATTAAATTGCAATTATATCATTACAAATGTTTATTTTACAAATATACTTAAATATACGACATGCAAGTTTCAACAGAAATGACATTAAAGTATATTTTAGCTTACTATAAATGCTTGTCCTACTTAGGTGGGTCAAAAAAGTGTTTTTTTTACCCACTTAAGTATTATTTCCACAATAAGTGTGCTTAAGCATGCTAAAATGGAACTCTTTTTCACAAAAGGAAGGCTGTTTTTGCCTTTAGATTAAACAAGTGATTTTCCAGCTTCAATAAAAAATGATCAGGACACAAAAATGAGGCTGATTAAACGAATCAGATCTGATGAGATTGGAAAAAAACCATGCACAAATCAAAATCCAACCATCAACATTCTCCAACACAAAAACAATGGATAACGTCTGATTTGTAGTGCCATATTATACCACACCACAGGGTGATATCATAAAAAGAAAATGAAATCAATGCTGTAGGACTTGATCAGGGAGTAAAACATCCAGTCAGGTAACCTTACCACAAACCGCAGGCCAGCGGCCTGTCGCAAACCAATGAGAAGAAACAATCCTTCCAGGATAGATAGAAGAGAGCAGCAGGATAGAAAAACAGAACAAGAACACATAATACTGTTTAACTAAGAGTTATTACACAAAGCTGGTCCATGAAAAGATCTCCGTAATGTTAGTGAGTAAAGATGGCTTGAATGGCTGCAAAATGACTTATAAGATTAGTTGCCATTAAACTCACTTCCAGAACAACAATTCACAAATAATTTACTCACCCCCTTGTCATCCAAGATGTTCATGTCTTTCTGTCTTCAGTAGTGAAGAAATGTTTTTTGAGGAAAGATTTTTTAGGATTTTTCTACATACAATGGACTTCATTGGAGGCCCGATCTTGAACTTCCAAAATGTAGTTTAAATGCAGCTTCAAATGGCTCTAAATGATCTCACCCGAGGAAGAAGCGTCTTACCTAGCGAAACAATCTGTCATTTTTTACAGAAAATAATTTTTTTTTATACTTTTTAAGCACAAAAGCTTGTGTAGCACAGGCTCTGGGATGCGCGTTCACGACGCTACGTACTACTGAATCATGCCGAAAGGTCATGCAGACCATAGGCGGAACTAAGACAACTAAGAAAGTGCAAGTAAGTCAAGCGCTGTTTACAAACAAAAAGGTACAACGATGTTGGACGATTCTGAAGTTGTAGGAGAAAATAAGATGGAGTTTTTCGCCATAATCTAACTTTTTGAGCCGGAGTACACAGACAATAAACTTAGACGTGATTCGTAGTAGTGATGGGAAGTTCGGATCATGTTACCGACTCAGACCTTTGAGTCTCGCTCAGCAAAATGAACAAATCTTTTTAAAACGTTACGTGTTACTTCCCTAACACATCTACTGCTTACACAAACGTTGATCACACTACAAACAAGACAAAACTACAATGCTATAAGAAACAGAAAAGATTAATTCATTGTTTACCTGGGTCTTTAGTCTATGATTAGCTCACCTCACCTCTTATCTGATAAGTTTTCGGGTTTGAGTCGTTCGTTCATCACGTGACAGCCCCATAAGCTCAACCAATGCAGTGTGAGCCGGAAAAAGAATTGATTAGTTCATCTCTCGAGTCTTCGGGTTCGAGTCGTTCGTTCATCACGTGACAGCCCCATAAGATGAACGAATGACTCGAAAAACCAGAAGACTCGAAACAGGTGAACCAATTTCAGTACAGAACCTAATAGGATGTTGCGCATGTGCGACTGAACGAATCACTCCCCGAGACGACTTGTTCTTCCGAGTCACATTAAAGATTTGTTCAAAATAAACGAATCGTTCAAGAACAACCCATCACTAATTCGTAGCATCGTGGACGCGCATCCCAGAGCCTGTGCTACACAAGCTTTTGTGCTTAAAAAGTATACAAATTTTTATCATTTCGCTAGATAAGACCCTTCTTCCTC
>JAHKKF010492877.1:0-13265 GCA_019740295.1 Labeo calbasu
GGGGCGAGCAGAGCTCATTTGCATTTAAAGCAGCCTCGACCAGAATGGGATGATTTTTGCAGAGCTGATTTTGGCAAGGTAAAAAGGGTGTTGTTTTAAACTACCATTGAGAATTTTTAACCAAAGTATATTATAGACTGTTCATTAAGACTAAAGAATCATATCACCTTCTGGAAAATGGGCATCCGATGACCCCTTTAAAAAGGGCCAGAATTAGCTTTTTCTTGTTTAGATACAAAGCACCTAGATACAAAATGCACCTTTGCTGTAGTTTTTAAATAACAGATGCTGATTTAGTCATAGTTTTTATATATGACCTTTGAAACCAAGATCTGATTTCCAAATGAAAGCAAGATAGCAAGGTTATGTTGCAGTCTTCTGCCTCAGTCACTCCACTCTACGATACACATCTAGTGTGTAAACATCGTCTAAAACGTCCTAAACTGTCAACCTCAAACCGTGTTGGACAGTGTCAAACAAGTCTGCGCTTGAATTACCTTGAGAATTACTGGCTGGGACATGCCTTGTGACTCTAATGGATATCAAGATGACAAATGATCCACCTGATGCCTCCAAGAATACTTCAAAAAATTACAGGCCACGTGTTCGCTCCTCCTTCTCGCCTTAAGATCTGGTCATAAACCCTCAATTTTCTTCTGTATGACTCGAGATAATTGGCTTCAAACAGGTTTCTCGGGAGAAAATTGATCAACAAAGAGGGTTATAAGGACACTTTAGTGACGACAGAGAACCGTAAAAGAAAATGTCATTTTCACATCCCCAGAATGTCCCTGTGGACACTGATGACCCAATCAGACAAATGCTGATAACATGTTGTGATTTAAACGGTCACAAGATGATTGATATGCTGAAAATGGACTAAGACAATTGAGCAAAGGGACATACAGAGAGAGAGACCTCGAATAGCCTAGCCTAGAATACAAAAGCTTCGATACAGGTTATGATTTTCTTGTTCTTGTTTTTTTTTTTTTTTTTTTTAAATAAGTGTAAGGTTTAAATTACTCTTAGATATTTTTCTTAGTTTTTAAAATTATTTTAATCAAACAGTTTATGTAGGAGATAAATCACATACAGCAGGTGTAACTTTTGTTGACTAGCAATTATATTCACATGAGATCTCTGGAGTCATTTAAAGCATTTGTATTGCCTTACACAATCCATGTTGTTTCAAAAACAGGTGTTTGAAGAATAGGAGATCAGCACAGAATAGAGAATTCAGTAAAAACAGGTGTTTCTGTCTCACTTCTGCTTTTACCTTCACTGTTGTAAACGTGGATTAGATTAATTGTTGAATTTAAATCAGCAACCACGTTTCACAAGTTTTTTTCCATGCATCTCTCTAGCGACTGTTCCTGGGCTGCCAACTCTCACATGTGAGACTCACACAATTGACACTGTTCTCACGCCACATGTACATTTTCTCACGCAGTGAAAAAAACCATCACGGAGCAACAGGAAACTGATAATACGCCATTGTGTGCTTCAGGAGGAAATACAACTCTGTTCTGAGCTATGAAGAGAAAAGAACAAGATTATGTGATATTGCTTTTATACACCAGTTACATAAACAAAACCTGAATATTAATCATCTTACATTTGTGCATAATATTGGCAATTGTGTGTTTTTGCTCCATCAAGAAATAGAGTTCCAAACAAAGCTACAGCAGAATCGTTGCAACACCAAGCAAAGTAGTAACTGTTTTGTTCCTGAACGATTCTATGAACAAATCGTTTGATTAAATGATTCACTGACTCACTCGTGAAGACACTTGTTTTGTTCCTATATTTATGAGAGTGTTTGAAAAAGTTGTTTAAATGAATGATTGATTGACCCACTTATTAAAAACAATCACTTGTTTTGTTCTTGAATGATTCAGCTTTTTTGAATTAATCGTTTGGATGCATGAATCATTTATTAAAACTGTTATTCACTTGCTTCCTTCCTAAATTAGCATATTTGAACAAATCATTTGAATGAATGATTGGGTGGCTTCTTAAAAAACATTTTCACTTGTTTCGTTCTTTAATGAATTAGCATATTTGAACGATTTGTTTGAATGAATAATTCAATGAGTCACTTGCTCTGTACCTGTAGGCATTTTTGGGTGAATCATTTGAATGGATGATTTAGTGTCTCATTAAAAAATGCTATTCACTTGTTTCATTCCTGAATGAATCAATGTATTTGAATGAATTGTCTGAATGAATGATTCAGTGAGCTTTATTTCGTAATAATTAATCATTTCTAAACAAATTGGTTGAATAAATGATTCAGTGACTCACTTGTGAAGACAGTTGCTTGTTTCGTTCCTATATTTATGTGCATTTTTTAATATTTTTTTTTGTATTGATGACTCATTGAGCCACTTATTTAAAACATAGTTTTTTTTTGTTTTGTTTTGTTTTTTGTTTTTTCTTGAATGAATCAGCATTTTTTACATGAATGGTGTAAATGTATGATTCAGTGACTCACTTATTAAAACTGATATTCACTTGCTTCCATTCTAAATTTGCATATATGTAATGAATCGTTTGAATGAATGATTGAGTAACTTAATGTTTTAAAAAAAAATAGCTTGTTTCGTTTCTGTATGAATTAGTTTATTTGAATGAATTGTTTGAATGAATGATTCAATGAGTCACTTTCTTTATTTCTGAATGATTAAGCATTTTTGGGGGATCATTTGAATCGATGATTCAGTGACTCACTTGTGAAGACAGTTGTTGCTTGTTACATTCCTATATTTATGAGTGTGTTCAAATGAATTCTTTGACTGAATGACCCACTTATTAAAAACAGTCGCTATTCATTTGCTTCATTCCTGAGTGAATCAGCAAATTCGAAAAAATCATTTGAATCAGTGATACAGTGAGCTTTGTTCCTCGGTAATTAAGCATTTTTGAACAAATCAGTTGAATAAATTATTCAGTGACTCACTTGTGAAGACAGTCGCTTGTTTTGTTCCTATATTTATAAGCATGTTCAAACAAATAGTTTGAATGAATGATTCAATGACCCACTTATTAAAAACAGTCAATTTTTTAATGAATCAGTATTTTGAGTGAATCGTTTGAATGTATAATTCATTAAAACTGTTATTCCTTCCTAAATTAGCATATTTGAATGAGTAATTTGAATGAATGATTCAGTGACTTCTTAAAAAACGTTACTCTCTTGTTTAATTCCTGAATGAATCAGCGAATTAGAATTAACAGTTTGAATGAATGATTCAATAACCTTTGTTCCTAAATAATTAACCATTTTTAAACAAATCGGTTAATAAATGATTCAGTGACTCACTCGTGAAGACAGTCGCTTGTTTCATTTCTATATTTATGAGCATGTTTAAACAAATTTGAATGAATGATACCTTTACCTACTTATTAAAAACAGTCAATTGTTTTTTTTTCTCTTGAATATATTAGCATTTTTGAGTGAATCTTTTAAATGTATGATTCAGTGACTCACTCTTTGAAACTGATATTCACTTGCCTCTTTCCTAAATAAGTGTATTTGAATGAATAGTCTGAATGAATGATTACACGTTTTTGTGTGAATCATTTGAACGGGTAATTTAGTGACTCGTTAAAAACTGATATTCACTTGCTTCATTCATAAATGAATCAGTATATTTTAATGAATTGTTTGAATGAATGAGTCACTTGCTTATTTGTTCCTCAAATGAAACATTTTAGAACAATTTGACTGGATAAATTATTCAATGCCTTAGACAGAATAAACACATTTGTTTAGGGACTAACTTTCTATAGCAAAATACTCCAACCTTGACCCCAAACCTCTGGATATGAGTTGTTGGTCAGTCACACTCACTGTTTCTCCATTGATGACCAAAAAAACACAAGGAGTCCAAAAACTGGTCAAGGAGCTAAATATGCTGATCCACAAGACTTTGAGATTGAAGCACTGGTGTCCATCAGCCTGGAGGAAAAGTGCTAAGCAGACAGAAGCAGAACACAGAGTGACCCGTCAGTGTAAACCTGAACTCAGCAGCTCTGGCTCACCTTTGATAAGATGTCATCACTGCGGTATACTGCATAAATACCACGCTGTCAGGAAGGATGAGATCTGACCTGCCATGGCTGGACACGGCGAGAGCTGATGGTGCAGCCACAGCACACAAATACACACACTACACACTCTTTTCAACCTACACACACAGATCAAATACAAAGAAGGCCTATCTGAATGTGAGCTTTGCCACCTTTACCTCAGAAGGCTTCCAGTCGCTTCAGAAGCTAGATCAACTCCTCTGTGCCAAAGGATTACTGTATACATTTAAATTTTAAGCAGGACTTTGAGACATATCCTGGAAAACTCTTTTTAAATAAACTCTTTTGAGTTTATGTCAACATGTTCTAACGTTTACAGCTCAAAACTTCCTTTCCGGTCCACCTAGAGCATTACTGAAACTGATCTGCCAAAACGCTCATTCAAAAAACATCATGGTTAGAACGTCACAACCATGAGCACATTCACATACTGTATGGTGTGACATTTCATACTTACTTATCAATAGCTAGTTTAGTTTATAGGTAGCAAGGGTCAAAACATAGCAATAATAAACAAATATAAGTAGCAGCTATTCACAGTGAGTTTGCTACTGATTATGAAGCATTTTACACATAGCAATGTTTCTAATGCACTTTTTTACGTTTTGAGTATTACTAGAGTGCTAAGATTAATGCTTAACTCAACGTTTGATTCATATCCATTAATCAGTTCAAACTGTTTCATTTAAAATTCAAAACACAGACAAATGATTCGTCCATATATGCATCCATCCTCCAAATCACTTGTATTCAAATTCAATTAATTTCCACTAATCAATTCAAACTGTTTTAGTGAATCACTTCAAAACTTAGGAAAGCAATTTGTGCGCATCTCCAAATGGCATTTTCATGTATTAAAGTGTTCAAGCTAAATATAACTACATAAAAGCTGTTTATATGCATTTTTATGTTGATGCATATGAAGAAAAAACAATAAATTGGGTTCATTTAGTAAAACACTACTGTGTTGGTAACACTTTACAATAAGGTTCAGTAGTTAACATTAGTTAGCTACTTTAATTAACATGAATCAAGAATGAACAATATTCTACAACATTTATTATTAATCTTAGGTAATGTTACTTTCAACATTTACTAATGCATTATTAAAATCAAGAGTTAACATTAGTTTATGCACCATGTTTCCACTTGTAGAAACTAAAAACGAAATGAAAAGTGTTGACTGCAGCATTAAATTTAGATCCGCTCAATGTTGCACTATAATTGTTTTTTACGTGTTTTTACAGTCTTGTGCATTGTAACCAATCACACATGAGTCTGTTGAGCTTATAAATGCAGTAGCCAATCAGAGGTGTTCAGATGGGTCATCGCTGAACGCTAGAGTTTTTTGTTCAGTGTATGCGCTTGCTAACTGAATTGTGTTCTATCGCAAATTCTCTCATTATAAACAACAAAGTGCAGATGTTGCACGTGTAAGTAAGCGTTTTATTCATCAAACAGTGTATAGACAGCTTTACTAATAATAAGGGGAGTTTTTTGAGAGCACTTAAACTTGCGCTACACTGAAGTCAATCATAATGTTCTTTGACAATATAAATGTTCGAGCTTCGCCTTTGTAATTTTTCTAAAAATGCAACATCTAATGGTGGAAACTTACATATTGTAACATTAAAGGAGACCTATTATTCCCCAAGATATAATATCTTGTCTAGTCTCAGGTGTCCCCAGAATGTGTCTGTTAAGTTTCAGGTCAAAATACCTCACAGATAATTTATTATGTAATTTTGAAGATGCCTATTTTAAGTGGAAGCAGAAACACTCTGTTTTCGTGCATGTCCCTTTAAATGCAAATGAGCTGCTGGTCCCCACCCCCCTTTCCAGTACAGGGCCTTTACAGCATGTAAATCAGATACTCTGCTAAAAAACATCTGTTTGGTTTTGATTACCGTGTCTATCGTGCTGAAATCATGCGTTTTAAACCATATTAGTTTAAACTTCTGAACTTTAGCATTTCACATTCACGCATGCACAGAAAGCGGCTGTCACATGACATGTGTGTCACATGTGAGTACTATAAGTTCTCTTTCATGTCTTATTACGCTTAAACTGTCAAATACATACAATGTCTTTGAAGGCAAACAGCTGGGAAAGAAATTGCATGTTTATATTATATCTGTGTGGCAGGAGCGTAATATACAGTAAATAAATAAATAAATTTACTGCTTTCTTGTCTCTTTTGAGGCTGGGACGCTAAATAGTGTTCTGTGTTCATCTGTGCAGCCAACAACAGAACAGTTAGCAAGCTTTGCTCAAACTTATTTGAGCATTAGAACAGGTGCATCGGTGTCGCTTGTGAAAGCAGAATGGCAGTGCCGTAGGTGGAAACTTGCAGATTAAGTGGTGGTAATATTATAATAATATCCAATTTCTAAGTAATTGGTGGAGCGAAATCTGAGCAGTTCATTTTTTCATAAGCTTGCATAGAAAGGCTTACCAAAACAAAGTTGCTGGTTTGTTTGTTTTTTTTACCTTTTCTGTGTTGGCAGATGTACCAGGGACCTGATTATAGCACTTAAACATGGAAAAAGTCACATTTTCATGATGTGACCTTTAAAGGAGAAGTCCACTTCCAGAACAACAATTTGCAGATAATGTACTCACCCCCTTGTCATCCAAGATGTTCATGTGTTTTTCAATTGTGTTTTTTTGAGGAAAACATTTTAAGTGGACTGATATGGTGCCCCGAGTTTGAACTTCCAAAATGCAGTTTAAATGCGGCTTCAAACGATCACAAATGCGGTTGTAAACGATCCCAGCTGAGGAAGAAGGGTCTTATCTAGCAAAACGATTGATTATTTTCATTTAAAAAACAGAGAACATGAGACAGGACTTTTTCAACATACCCTAACTGTCATAAACCAGAACAAAAACAGAGGTCGGGAAGAGCAAGACAAGACGAGCATTTGATATTAAAAAGTATATAAATTGTATTATTTTTATGAAAATAACCAATCGTTTCACTTCTTCCTCAGCTGGATTGATCGATTGAAGCCGCATTTAAACTGCATTTTGGAAGTTCAAACTCGGGGCACCATGGAGAAAAATCCTGAAATGTTTTCCTCAAAAAACACAATTTCTTTACAACTGAAGAAAGAAACACATGAACATCTTGAGGTGAGTACATTATCTGTACATTACCTTGTTCTGGAAGTGGACTTCTCCTTTAACTAACATTAACTAATGGAACCTTATTTTTTTAAATATGCCTGCTTCAATCAAACTTAACTTGACATCTTTTAGCCATTTTTCTTCCTTACTGAAGCAGGATGTTCAGTGATGAAAAAGTCTTGAGGTTTTATTCATTAAGAACTTATTGGAAGGTGAGAAGTGGCTGTTCCATAATGGAGCCAGATGGTTAGAGGGAAGAAACTGAAAAGTAAGAAGGATTGGTCATTTCAGAGGTACGGAAGAACAAGATACTTGGATGAAAGACAAATTTCTTTTTTGATTTTTTGAATAAGGCAAATTGACGAAACGCACACATAACCAGGAGCGTCTAATAAGAAATTAAATCAGGTCAGTTTTAAGTTCATGTTGACTCTAAATGAATCCAATCAGTTTTGATTTATTGGATGTGTGACTGCATTCTCTGCGGTCTATATTCCATTATTTATAAACTAAAAGCGCAGAGAATTACAGCAGTGGTGCTTTTGGGACTCATAATCTCCAGCACCGCAGACTGTAAAATTTTTAGGAACATTATGCTATAATATCGCTTAAGTTAGGAGGAGTACATTACCAGTAAACAGCTTGCGAACAGTTAGTGTCCTCGCGTGGCGATTAGAAAAAGTAAAAGCGTTTTTCTGTTCCCAGGACGTTGCTAAAAGTGAAGCATGGTAGATGTTTAGAGAGCGGCCTGCCGTTCGCTATTTAATCTCCTGGAGGAATTGAGGATCAGTGTTTGATTAAGACAGTCGTTTACGAACAAACAGAGCTGACAGCACGATGAGCCCTTGACAAATTGGCTTTGGCGCTAAATTCATTTATCTTACGCGAAGAGAGACCCCGTTTCTCGCAACCTGCATCGGGGGGCTTTCCATTAGGATACGAGCGGAAAAACGGGCCGAGGAGCGATAGAAAGGTAGGGCAAAAAAGACGCAGGTTATATTAGCATAAATAAGCCGGCCCATATGCGCTGTAGAGCAGCTGCTCTGAGCCGGATCCCATGATGCAACCCTATGCCCATGCACTTGTTGCAGAGGAAAAGGGACTAGCTTTGCCTTTTAATCCTCAGCACCGCCAAATTAAATCTGCGGGCTAGAAAGACGAGAGGACGGGGCCGCGATCATTTTCATTTACTATTTAATTGATCTTTTTTGCCTGTGGTGGTCTCTCTGGCTCACCCCTTTTTCAGTCCGCGCGCATCAGTCTCAGATCTCGCTTTAACCTGGCAGAGCTGGCCGACTCCAAATTGAATCTGGCCGGGGAGACGGGGAGGGCTTCTCATTTGAGACTATCTTTAGAAAGAGGGCGTTAGGAGAGACTCCCGCTGGGCAGGAGAATGTGAGAGATAATCATCGCGGACCTCGTGCTGACACACACACACACACACACACACACACGTGTGCACTAAAACATGCACACATGAATTCACACGCGCACACTCTCTCACACATCCCAAATCCCCTGTCCTCCGGGCGCCAGGAGTTCTACATCTTTAAAACAGTCAATTTTCTCCCAAAAGTGTGCCACCTGCTCTTGGCAGCTGAATGGCTGGCACAGGGGAGATAAGTGAGAGGCAGCACCTGAGGGATTTGGAAAATCTGCTGCAACTCATCAGATTTTCCTGCTTTGCACTTTTCAAAAGTTCTGGTAATCACAGATTATAGTCTAGCCTTAAACGTGCGTCTATATGTGCGTGTGTAGGCGTTTATGCGTTATGTGTGTGTGCGCGATTACGTGAGCACGTGTGTTTGAATTAACCTTTATCACGCCCACGCTTGCTCAGGATCTCAAATTGTATATTAAATCGTGCCAAACAATATTATAGAGGCCCGTGCGCTTAGATCAGCTCAGTAGCGTTGCTGTAAGGAAGAGGTTTGTCACCAAGGCAACAATGTAACATCCTCGTTACAGAGTTTTACTTGCATGAGCAGTTCGGTCCGTTTCTCCAGGGGTACATCTGGACTAAATAAACTAGTTTTTGTTATCAACCCTTCTGATTTTGTTGCACGCCTTTCTGGAAATTACATGACTTTCCGAGGGGGGAGGAAGTAATATGTGAGGCGCAATCTGTTGAGGTTCGTCTGGCACAAGCCAAATTTTTCTATTGCCGCCCCTAGCAGAGTTAGGCAAATGTCTTAAACACTGTTTAGACAAAACAAAATTATTATACCGCTTTTAGAAGAGGGAGGCGGAATGAAATCAACATCAGACCGAGATGTCATTTGTACTTTAGAGCTGGTACTTTTGATGTTTATATTCATTATTCAAAGTTAAACATTTGGTTTTCTGTGATGAACGTTGCTTTGCCAGCTCTGCTGATGTATGTCAGTGTATGTCGATTCTAGTTTCTATATAACTCAATTGGTGGAGCATGTCAAGGTCATGGGTTTGATTGCTATACTGGCAAAATGTAAACTTTGAGTGAACTGAAAGCATTATGCTCATCAAGTCTGCATGTAGCTATTTGATCAAAAATACAGAAAAAAGTGAAATGTTATTACAATATAAAAAATGGTTTCTATTTTAATATACTTTTAAAATATAATTTATTCCTGTGATGCAAAACTGAATTTTCATCAGCCATTAGTCTTAAGTCTTAAGTGTCACATGATCCTTCAGAAATCATTCTAATATGCTGATTTATTATTAGAATTATCTATGTTGCCAACAGTTGTGCTGCCATTTTTTTAATACTTTTTTCGGGATTCTTTGATGTATAAATTTTAATATAAATTTATGTAAAGTTCAAAAGAACAGCATTTATTCAAAATATAAATCTTTTCTAACAATAAAAAATTACTAACCCCAAACTTTTGAATGAAAGTTAATATTATTGCAAAAACATACTTTTAGCAATGTTACATTTAGATTGTATTTAATAATAAAAAATAATAAATAAAATAATAAATTATAATAAAAAATTAATATATTGTTCTGATACTTCTAATAAATATGCTGCATAAACATAACATGCAAAATATTTTATGGTGGTGGAAAAAATGTATTATAAGGGAGCCCATGATAGTTTGTAAATATGTGAGTCTTTCAGTTCTGATGATATGATATGTTTTGCAATATTAAAGGGATAGTTCACCAAACAAATGAAATTTCTGTCATTAATTACTCACTCTCATGTCGTTCCAAACCCATAAGACCTTCGTTCATCTTCAGAACACAAATTAGGATATTTTTGATTAAATTTGAGAGCTTTCTGGCCCTGCATAGACAGCATCACAACTACCAAGGCCCAGAAAGATTGTAAGGACATCATTAAAATAGTCCATGTCCCATCAGTGGTTCAGCCTTAAATTTATGAAGCTACAAGAATACTTTTTGTGCACAAAGAAAAAATAATAATAATTTAGTATATCTACTTATTTTGCAATGTGGAAGTAAGCTATTTTTGTGAATGTGTGAGACTTCCGATTCATTAGCCACCTAACTAAGAATAACAAAGTGCAATAAACAGTAAAATAAATCAGCGTGCTTATAATTATGCTAATAAATTAAAATACATTGTTTGACTCACCTTATGATTATTAAATGCTGTTGGGGTGTTTCTTATGCAATATACTGAATTAAAACAGTTTAGCATATTTACTTTTTAGACTCCCTCCAGTGCTGCATTCTGACTTTGGGGGTGCTGAGGCATAATTAGACCCCCCTCAATACACAGTCAGCACCACAGTGAACAGTCTGCAATCAAGGAGAAATTTCATAATCTCCCGAACCTCTGCTTTTTGTCAACACTATATTTCATTACATGCATCACTTCACTTTAATAAAGCAAGATTATCTTCTCAAGGCAACACAAACCGTTTCAGCCATCAGGACTGAAGATCCGCATGCAACCAAAACCGCACACATGCGTAAACAATCTCTCGCATGCACAGTAAAATACTCACAAATGTGAATAATTTTGTAAATGGGGATGGGCCGGAAAATAAAGATTAATTTCAGAATTTTGAAACTGGATGTGTGAAGATAATTATTAGTGGTGTTTGCTTAGACCAGCATCACTATTACTATTGCTCATACTTACGGTTAGTGATCTGAACAATTCCCTAATTCTCAGTATTAAACTCGAGTTCCACACCGCTTGTGCTCCAGATCTAAGAATGATACCTCAATTATGTGATTTGTTGAGAATAGATGTGCTATTACTTTTCTAAGCAATTTGGTGGACCATAAAGTGGCTATAAAAATCCCACAGACTAATACTGAAGGCAAGACCCCAACCATATCTGATTAAAAAATAATAGAAAGCTAATTATTAGATGCAACTCCTCTCCATTTGTAGTTTTCAATACTAAATAAGCCTTGTTTAATTCCTAAAATTATTTCTTCTTCTTCTTCTTTTTCGGTCACACTTTATTTGAGGTCTAATTCTCGCTAACAACAAACCATTAGTTATGAATTTTGCCTCCTAATTTGATGCTTACAGTAGGTAGTTCTTAAGGTTAGGTATTGGGTGAGATTAGGGATGTAGAATACAGTGCCGCCCACTAATATTGGCACCCTTGGTAAATATGAGCAAAGGCGGCTGTGAAAATAAATATGGATCATTTATCTTTTCGAGCTTTCATTCAAATATTTCAAACTATTTTGAAGTCAAACAATTTTTCTCCAGTGCATGTTGGCTACCACTATTGGCACCCCTAGGAATTCTTATGAGTAAAATATCTCTAAAGTATATGCATTCATATTTACATTTTGTAGCACGCCAGGGTGACTGAAATTGTCCAGCCATGACCTCCTGAGGAACGCAAAGGCCAAATTCCTTTAATCATCTATCACAAGGCGTAAAAACCAAAGAATATAGTTCTGAAGTACCGAACAAGATTGTTGAGTTTCACAAAATAGAAAGTGGCTAAAGCATTCCACCATCAGGGCAATTATTAAGAAGTTCCAATCAATTAAAGATGTTACAAATCTGCCTGGAAGAGGACCTAATGCATAGTGAGGAGGAGAGTTTGAGTGGCCAAAGTCTCTCCAAGGATCACAGCTGGAGAATTGCAGAGTTGAATCTTGGGGTCAGAAAGCCTACAAAAATCTAAATCAAACAGCCATACATCACCACATGTTGTTCAAATGGGTTTCAAGGAAAAAAAAAAACTCCTGGCTCATCCAAAAACAAACTCCAGCATATTCAGTTGTCAGACACGACTGGAACTTCAAATTGGACTGACTTCTATGGTCAGATGAAACATAAAAAAGAGCTTTCTGGCAGCAAACCCACCAGATGGGGTTTGGTGCAAACAGGGATCAAAAGTACCCCATGCCCATGGTTAAATATACTGCTGGATCTTTAATGTTGTGGGCCTATTTTTCTCCCGGAGGTCCTGGATGTCTTGTTCTCATACATTGCATCATGGATTCTATCAGATACCAACAGATAAAAAAATCTTATAATGGACCTTCCATCAAGACAATGATCCAAAACAAACATCAAAATCAACACAAAAATGTGTCACGGAGCACAAAATAAAGCTTTTGCCGTAGCTGTCTCAGTGAGTGGGGTGAACTGAAGAGAAGAAGAACCAACATGGGGCTGGTATTCTGAATGACCTGGAGAGATTCTGTATGAAGGAATGGTCTCTGATCTCTTGTCAGGTGTTCTATAAACTCATCAGGCATTATAGGAGAAAACCCAGAACTGTTATCTTGGGAAAAGGAAACTGTGGCTACGTGAACTAGAGAAAATCATTTATTTCATAATGAGATTTTCCCCCCACTTTCCATGGTTTTACTTCAATGAAAGGTGGGCCGCACTGTGTGGTCATGCAGAATATGTGCTTTATAACTGCTAATAAACAGCGAATATGTTAATAACAGGCATGCTAATTAGCAACTAATAGTGAGAACTGGTCCCTATACACTGTAAAAAATAAAAAAACACAATTTGTTGAGTCAGCTTAAAATAATTTGTTACCCTGCTGCCTTAAAATTTAAAGTTCAGTCAACTAAAATAAGTTTAGTCAACTTGA
>JAHKKF010492880.1:0-16644 GCA_019740295.1 Labeo calbasu
TTTTTTTTTTTTTTTGAATTTTTGAATTTGAACTTGAATTTTTCATTTTTGAACTTAGTATTTCTGGTTACGCTTTATTTTTAAGGTCCATTTCTCACACACACACACACACACACACACTATATATACATACATATATATATATACATATATGTATATATAATTTGTGATTTTCCAATTTTTTGCAGACATTATTTGCCACATGCAATACATTTTACCTTTATGCAGTGACCTGCACTGCTCAGTTCATGCATCCCCCAAATATCGAACCCCTGACCTTGACTCTATTAGTATCATGCTCTATAAGGATGGAAACATGGAAAAATTTACCATCAATTTCTGAGTAAAAAATAGTTTTTACACTTTTTGTTCCAGTGTGGATGAAAAGCGATATTAATAAAAATTTCCAAAATACACATGTAACATAAAATGGTTATATTTTTTATATTTTTTTATAAAACATAAAATTGTTATATTTTATTCTGCAAGATGACATATGGAAATGTATATTTACTAAAACCAACTGCTAAATGCATCAAAAAAGTCAGGTGACTTTGCCTCAAGTAATGTGACTTAATTTGCTTAAAAAAAGGAAAAAACTAGGCATCTGCTACAAACAATGTTTGTCAGAGAAAAATCACTTCATACATTTAATAAAAGAGTCACAGTGGCTTCCCTAGTGGCTACAACTTACATTTCCATTTACTATCAATTTGCACAAAATTTTGTTGTGATTTTCTAATTTTTGCACCCATTATAAGCCATATGCATTATATTTTATCTTTATGCAGTGGCTTGCACTGCACAGTTTATGCATTCCCCAGGAATCTAACCCATGACCTTACTAGTATCATGCTCTATTTGAAAGAAAACATGGAAAAGTAGCTAGTTTAAATGCACCATTAAAGATAATGCAGCAAAAATATCCTCAAGTTCAGAGAGACAGTGGAAAATGATCATGAAAAACAAAATTATGACTGTTTTGTTTGACTTTTCTAATAATATAATTAAACTGCATTTGTTTGGATCCAACACAACTGAATGAGTAAATGATGCAAGCCTTAATTGACTTTTGTTTGTCATCCATCCAAAAAAAAACTCCTTCCACAGGGGCTCCTCTTGGCATATTAATTCATAAAAGTGTAACACAAACAGGTTTACATGAAGTAATGCCTCAGGATACTTTAAACAAGCAGCTTATAATGCTGGTTAATGGAATATGCTATAGGTAGACTCATTTGTGTTGGCGTTTTTCATTTTTTCAGCCATAATGAGGGTAAGGGGAGAGTCTTAAACACATCCGCAGAGATCTAATTACAGTTCTGGCATGACTTCATGCGGCACTATACGTGCCTCAGTCTTCCCAATGAGTAATCGCATCGACGTATGGAAAGGACGCTTATTGGAAATGGTTAGTCTGTGGAAATTTCTCATAAAGTAGCACAGTTTCTCCCACGAAACTCTCATATAGCGCAAGAGTCGCAAAGACTACACTGAACGGTCTAAAAAAAGTGTAAAGATTCTTATTTTGTGTTTCTCAAGAAAAGACGAAACAACTTGAGAATGAGTAAATAATGAAGTAAATAAATATCCTTTTAGAAAAGCTAGATGTCTACAGTGGGATTCAATTCAAATCTCTATCCCCTCACGTTATAGACTTTTGGGTTGTACTGCTCATTAATTCTTTACCTCTGGTTACAGATGGGAGGATTTTAATGAGCGATGGAGTAGAATATGCATGTCAAATTAGCCAACTACACCCTTGTGATGAATAGCCTTCTCAAGCTAGTCTGAATTAGTGTAATGAAGTGTCTGCTGGTGGCTGAACATCTCAATTTCGGATGAAAATACAGTTCAGACCATTTCTATCTCTAGTATTTTGCCATCTTGCAGAATGGGAATCTTTACACTATGAAATCCAATTAAGAAACTATTTAATGCACTGCTCCATTTGAAAAAAAAAATAAATAAATCACTAGGGTAACCATCATTTTCACCAAACTACCAAATTATCATGGCTGCTGTAAAATCACAACTAGATTTCCTTTGCATGTCCATGCAAATGTTTCTATTGTATGGTTATTTCATTAATTGTTTTAATTGTTTTCATAGAGACTGATTCATTTAAAGATATAGTTGACTCAAAGAAAAGTTTGTCATCTTTTACTCACCCTCAAGTTGTTTGAGAATGTTGGTAATCAAACAGCTGACGGTAGCCATTGACTTCCACAGTATATCAATGGCTACCGTCAACTGTGTGGTTGCCAACATTCTTCAAAATATCTTCTTTTGTGCTCAACAACACAAAGAAACCTGAGGAACAACTTGAGGGTGAGTAGATGATGACAGAATTTGATAGAACTATGACTTTTGCCTTAAACTCCTAATTTGTTGCTTATTAATAGTTAATAAGATAGTTGTTCAGGTATTGTTTGGTATATTTAGGTATGGGGTGGATTAAAGGAGAAGTTCACTTCCAGAACAAAAATGTACAGATAATTTACTCACCCCCTTGTCACCCAAGATGTTTGTGTGTTTCTTTCTTAAGTCGATAAGAAATTATGTTCCCTGAGGAAAAAAAATTTGACGTTGAAGAAGAAAACAAGACCGGAGTTTTACGACATACCCTAACTGTATTGACCTGGATTACACAGACTACACATGCGCATTGCAGAGTTGAGACGAGCATTTGAGGTTAAAAAGTATACAAATTGTCAATTTGTTTAGAAAATGACCAATCGTTTTGCAAGATAAGACCCTTCTTCCTCTGCTGGGATCATTTAGACCCATTTGAAGCTGCATTTAAACTGCATTTTGGATGTTCACACTTGGGGGCACTGTTAAAGTCCACTATATGGAGAACATTCCTGAAATGTTTTCCTCAAGAAACTAGGGATGCAACAATACAGTTAGTCCACGGTTCAATGCATACCTCGGTTTTTAACCACGGTTTTCGGTTCGGTTCTGATAGCTTGCCACGTCAGTTTTTTTTTTGCATCTAATTAACCACAAAATACTCCTGTAAACCTCTGTACACTGGAAAAAGTGTGGATTATTATGTCTGCTTAATATTTCTTTTGAGAGAGGTATTATTTTTCTAATTTTTTACGCAAAATAGGATGGCTTTCATTCATACTGGACACCAGAGGGCGCCCTCGTGCAGAAAATCCACATGTGTGTCAAAGAGATAACACTGATGACGTTCCAGCCAGGAAACCTCTAATATGGATAAAGGCATTGCTATTGCTGTAACTGAATAAAAACAAGATATAATGTTAAACGTTTTGAATGATGAAATGTAAGGACAATAAACACTCGTCTGTTAATAATAATATATGGTTTATCTGTGTTCTTCAAGCCATCTCGGGTATTTTCCTAATGATTAAGTATATTTGTAAGCCATTGCTAATCGACTCGACTGATGCTGTGAAGTAAAAATAAGTTATAATGTTATAATGAGTTACAATGTTATAATGTTCTCTTTTGTTGGAGTTTAGAAAAGCTTATCATTGCATTTAGTTAAAAGGGAAGATGCTCTGCAAGTGCTCCTTTTTTTAAATATAAACGGGGAGGCGTTTCCTCATCTCATCGTGTGAAATCACGGGCACACACAAAGCAAATTGACCGAATTTACAGTAACTGGCACTTCTCTGACTGTGCAAATGTCTATTTAAAGTCCATTAAAAATGAGAAAATTACTCTTGTATTACCACAATTACTTTACAAGTCTTCAATTCGAGTCTTTTGTTCATTGCATCATACAGTGCTTGTTTTTCTACTCTCCATTCAATTAATCACCCAGTGTTTTGAAAGAATGAAAGAATCCCATTTTGTTCCTGAGTCATCTAATAGACCTCATCAGTGTTGTGCTGCCGTTAACCAACACAGACAGCCACAATGCCGATATCTCCCCTCAAATAATCCCCATCAATACCGAGAGAGTCCGGAGTGAAACCGCCGCAATGCAGCGTGGAGCGAGAGAGAGAGGAAAGATCAGCAGAAAGAAGGGTGAACGGGGAAAAAGACGATTCAGCTTAAAGTTCCTCATGTGATATTACTGAAATTGCTATTGGGTTCAGCTTATTAGTCTGTCGCTTTCAGTTTCTGTCTGACAGACCTCACTGGCCGCTCTCCACACACACTTCCCATCAGTCAGTGGGCGGCTATAACACATCATTGTTATTACTTTTATCTGCACAGACACCGTCACACTCATGCAACTCAGCGAGAGGCATTTTGACAAGCCAATTTAGCTATTAATCCTCCACTGTGGCTAGTGAAAATATGAATTACACTAGTAAAAACACCTTCAGCGTGTAAGAATGGAGATATCTGCATTTCAGTTTAACTACTGCTGCAGTCCAGTCATAACTACTTTTTGACTAGTAAGAACTGTTTTTATAACTTTGTTGCAACCACAACACAAAGTTTCTGAGGAACTACATTGTTTGGTGGAAGAATACTGGTTTTTTTATTTTTTATCTTTTTACTTTATTTGCTTTGTTTTATTTTGTGAAACCTCACTACGTATATGGAATAACCGTTTTATAAAAGCAATAAACCCCGTGGAGTCATGGTTTACAGTGAATTTATAATAGCCAAGGGGGTTTTAGGCGCTTCACGTTGTGCCTAACCACGCCCCTTAGCTGTTATAAATTCACTGTAAACCATGGCTTCTTGGGGCTTATTGCTTTATTAGCAATAGGGGACTAAAAGCTAAATGATCTTGCCATTTCAATGGAGCAGGAGCATTTTCCCCATATTAAAAAAAAACAATGCATGAAGTACAAAAAAAAAAATATTATGCGATGTGTGTGTTTAAAATAACACATTTTTATGAAGTAACACTGTCCAACAACAACAGTGGACAATATTTATACAATTCAATATGAATTGGTCAAATGTGACAGGTATTTACTGAGGATTTGGTGACTACGAGTAAAAACGGAGTTTACTTTTAAAATAATTATAGTCAAACAACAGTAGTAACAAACATAAAATATAATTCAAAATGCTTAATGTCGTTTGTCTTGATGTTAATTTAAATATACAAGACATTCTGAGCTGTAGTGCTGGTTTCTTGTTGATAAAGTACAGTGGTGGCGCGTCTTTAATCTGGAAAGCGTGTAAACATCAAACGGAACATGGATTTATATTAGACTATAAACCCAAAAGACAGAGAAGGGACTCGTCTTCTAATGTCAGAAGTCCACAGCACACCACTTTTTCATGACTAATAAAAAGTGAATTATGGATAATGTGGGCCTGGGATTTTTCCCAGACAAAATTGCATAGATGTGTTCAATGTGAATTATACCTAGAAATTACATTATAGATCTCTGAAAATGTAGTTAAAAATAGCAATACTGAGGGCAACTGACTTACAATCAGTGTAATTTTGCGTATCTTTGAGATATTTGAAGATCACTAGATACTAGATTGTAGTTTTTATACATATTTTGAATTTGTTTTTATTTCTGTTTTCATTTTAATTCTAGTTAAAGTTTTAAGTCATTTTTGTCATTTTCAATAGTTTTATATTTTTTTAATATGTTTATAATATTTCATTTTATTATTTTATTGCATCAAGTTAACCCTCTGAGGTTGAAGACTGCACCGGTGCAGTCCATCATGTTTTTTCTTGATGACCGCAAAAAGAAAAATACTCTAAAAATACTAAAAATACTGAAAATGAGGCATCGTTTGAAACTGCAAAAGGGTCTACTTTTACTTGTGTGTAGTCATTATAACAATAAAACAATGTGCTTTTGTAAAATAAAGAAAACAAACATGATGCACTCTCTGCCGTCTCGGTCTCTGTCAACTTTCCTTGTAAAGACACGTAAATAAAACAGCCTGAATCTCAGCGAATACTTGCCTCACAGACAAATATATACATAGAAAGTCACATCAAGTCAAATGAAGCAAGTCACGTCAAAAATATTCTCTGATAAAGTAATCTGTATGAAACCAAGCAAGATTTTTCCCCGTCTGTGCTCATTATTTGCAATGTGATCGCCTATGTACAACTTTCGCTTTTCATATTACAATCAACCATGTGAGACGTGCAAACTTGTAAACGCCCACATCACCTCCGTAAACAAAGCCTGAAGATCCATCATCAACTTCATCTTGGATAGTTTTCGTTTTTGGAAGACGTGATAAGAGTAAAAACACATAATTTACCTCAGAAGAACGCGATGCAACACGTGGCTTGATCGAGATGAGTAAGATTTCTTGTGTTATTGCTATTGTGTTATGGTGACATAACGTGCACATTTTACTAGTTAGACTTCTCCTAAATGAAAATGAGAAAACTCATTTTTAATCGTACAGATAATAATGAGGCATCATTTGGAACTGCAAAGGGTTTACTTTCATTTCTGTATAGTCATAACAAAACAAAGTGGTTTTGTAACATAAAGAAAACCAACATGGTGCGCTCTCTGCCATCTTGGTCTCTGTCAACTTTCCTTACAGACACGTAAATAAAACAGCCTGAATCTCGGCTAATACTTGCCTCACAGTCATGATAAATATATACATAGAGTTAAATTTCTTGCGTTATTTGCTATTGTGTTATTGTGACATAACTTGTACACATTTTACTAGTTAGACTTTTCCTAAATGAAAATGAGAAATGTTTCCTTGGGAACTAGCTGAAATGACATTTATTTTGAGTAACAATTTGTTTTTAAACAGTTGAATTGCACAGTTTGGTATGAAAGCATCATAACTCATGGAATTGAACCATTATGGATGACATTTGCATTATTAAAGTACGAAATCAAAAATCAAATTGAAACAAGTGGTTTTGCAGTAATTTTATTGGTTGCCATCTGAGAAAGTAATTTAAAGTGAATAGCTTATGTCCTCTGATCTCCTCACTGACTGTGTTTCAGCTGTGGTGTGAGCACTCATGTGTGTTCTTCTAAGAACTAAAAATATTGCGTAATTTGTAATAGTACAGATAAGAATGAGGCATCGTTTGGAACTGCAAAGGGTTTACTTTTATTTGTGTATAGTCATAATAACAACAAAACAATGTGCTTTTGTAAAATAAAGAAAACAAACATGGTGCGCTCTCCGCCGTCTCGTTCTCTGTCAACTGTCTTTACAGACACGTAAATAAAACAACCTTAAATCTCAACGAATACTTGCTTCACAGACATGATAAATAAAAACATAGAAAGCTTGAAATGCCTACTTTTAAATGACGTCATGTCGAAAATGTTCTCTGACAAAGTAATCTGTACAAAACCAACATGAGGTACAGTTTTTCCCCGTCTGTGCTCATTATTTGTAATGTGATCACACCCACAAGCAACTTTCGCTTTTCGCTTTTGACCATGTGAGACGCGCAAACTTGTAAACGCCCACATCACCTCTGTAAACAAAGCCTTAAGATCCATCATAAAGTTCACCTTGCATATTTTTTGTTTTTGGAAGACGATGCATGGAGAGGAATAACACATAGTTTACCTCACATGAAGAACGCGATGCAACGCGCGGCTTGATCCAGTGGAAGATGAGCTTTCTGATGATTACTTGCGTTAGATGCGATTGTGTTATTGTGACGTAACTTGTACACATTTTACTAGTTAGACTTTTCCTAAATAAAAACGAGAAATGTTTCCTTGGGAAATAGCTGAAATGAAATTTATTTAGAGTAACAATTTGTTTTTAAACGGTTGAATTGCACAATTTGGTATGAAAGCAATCCATCATAACTCATGGAATTGAACCATTATGGATGACATTTGCATTATTATAGTACGAAATCAAAAATCAAATCGAAACAAGTGGTTTTGCTGCAGTTTTATTGGTTGCCATCTGAGAAAGTAATTTAAAGTGAATAGCTTATGAAATGTCTAATGTCCTTCAGATCTCCTCACTGACTGTGTTTCGGCTGTGGTGTGAGCACTCGTGTGTGTTCTTTCTGTTTAGATGAAGTGATGAAGTGTTGGATGTAGTTGGTCATGCCGTGATGGAAAACAGTGATATCTGTCAATTTCGCAGTGATGGATGTCTTAATGTGGCTCTACACACTTGAAAAGAATGAACCTCTTACACACACACACTTACACACACACAAACACACACACCCAGTGTTCATGCTGACAAATGACCTGTCAATTATTACCACTCCTTTAAAAAACACACATTTACAACACTGCAGATGACCATGATTACAAAATAATACCATAATAATAATAACAACATGGATACATGAGTCAAATGTTTAAGTCTGATGTTGATACTACAGTCCAGCACAAAGAAAACATTTTCTGGCCAGAGGTTAGCTTACAATTTCTCCCTCTAATGTTTTCTTTCCTTTTTTTCCCCCATCTTTTAAATGACTGGCAATAGAAATACTAGAAATTACTTTCACAGATGGCAGCCAATAAAATGCTAGCATGTATTTCTCATTTCTCAGCATGTAGCCCTCATCATTTCACTCTTACACACCTGCTGCTGGATGCTTTTAACTGAGAGACGTACAATAGTAGTTCTAACTGTTCTATAAATAGCTCACATAACTTTATGTTCCACCCACTCATGTTACAAGGGATGCACATCACACTGCTGGATGTTCATAATAGAAAAAGACTCTCAGTTTTATTGGGACATCTGGTCACCCGTGACGGCACACTCATATCTCCTGTACAAAAAAAAAAAAAAAATGCAATTTAAAAACAAAAACAATTCAAGTATTCAAATAAATATTTGTGCATTTCAATTTTCAAAAAAAAGCACTTAAGGGTTTCTTGAAGCAAACCTATATTTTCTATAAAATGTTTATATTTTACATAAAAAACCTCAGGTCAGTTTTTATTTTAAGGTCCAGTTATTGCTATTAACAAATCATTAAATACGGCTTTTGCCTCAATAAACTCCTAATTTGCTGCTTATTAATAGTAAGGTAGTGGTTAAGTTCAGGTTTTGGGTAGAATTAGGGATGTAAAATATGGTCATGCAGAATATGTGCTTTATAAGTCTTAATAAACAGCCACTATGTTAATATTGTTAATATGTTAATAGGCATGCTAATAAGTTACTAGGCAAACATCTTAGATTTCATGTATTATGGAAGCCCATTTCCAGCAAGTAAGAAAAAAATTCATGCCTTAAAAAGTCAAAATTATGACATAGTTAAGTCGATAAAAAAAGATAAAAAGTTGAAATTCGAACTTACTAAATCAAAATTATGACTTTAAAAGTCATAATCACGAGATAAAAAGTGAAATTATGACTTACTAAATCAACTTTAAAAGTCAAAATTATTACTTTCTTAAGTCATAATTACGAGATAGTCGAAATTATGAGAAAAAAAAATTGAAATTATGACTTTACACATTGGTATTTTAGATTAGAATTTTTTAGACTTTTTTAATATTATTAAAACTTCATACTGAAAATTACATTTAATCACTACAAATGTTTACACTTCCACTGTAAAATAAATAAATAAATAAATAAATATTTAAATAAATATTGCAACTTTTTTTTTATGAAGTGCACTTGAAGGTTTCCTGCACCAAAAGCGTACATATTCTACTATTTTTACTGATGGTGAGAAAAAGTGATGTAAAATTAAAACATAAAATTTTTCTATAAAAAGTAGCGATTTAATTAGTTGAATATTATGCAACTTTTTTAAATGTTTCTCAACATCAGTCGTAATTCTGCAGTGCAATAATCACGTTTCATCCACACCGAAATCACAAACTATGAATTAAATGGCAAATTGTGCAGACTGACAGAAACCATCTGAACGGGACAAGCTCCTTCCTCTCGCCACACGTTCGGGCCACAAATCTGGAATCAGAACAGCCTCAGACCGTAATGAAATGCGAACATGCCCGCAGGTCCTCTGACACACAATCACGTTTGACAGAACTGATTGATCATTCATTTACATGCTCTGCCACCAGTCAAACGCCGTTACGCGTGAGCAGTCTTTGATTTATTTCTCCTACACTTCAAAACAAGATATTCCAGAAGTTGCTGGCAAGAAACAAAGCAAGAACAAGCGAAGAAAACTTTCCTCCAATCTTTCATACAGGTTAATCTGTTCCTCCATTAGAAGCGTCCGGATCAGTGCTTTGATATGCAGGCCAGCGTGAGGAAATGGGAAAACAGTAGTTGGACGGATCGCTTGGGAATGATAACGGACAATGAGGGAAGTGATGTTGTTCCCGTGTTTACGATTCCCCTCATACCATCATTAAATGAAATGGAATGGGATGTTTTCTCTGAGGGCAGACTATCAACGCTCCTGAAATCCCAGCATGACGCGCAGCGGTCCTGCTGACTGCACCAGCAAACTTCAAACCGCACATTATCTGTCACGCTGCCACATTTCTGCTGGAAAACGTTCAAGTTCAACATGAGCCAAGTTCCCATTATACACTCTTGCCTGACTGAGAGGCGCGAGCCTTTAAGAGCCGATGTTAATGAACTGCATTGTGGTTCTTACACATCATAAACTACACAGCCATACTAGAAAAAACAAACAAGAGCACGGAAAACAAGAGTAGATCTTATGGTGCTGAACACCTGGGGACGGGTTCATTAAACATTCTTAAAGGGACAGTACATAAAAAAACAAAAACAAATCAAAGCTAATGATTTACTCACTCATTCCAAACTTGTATTACTCCATAGCCAAGCATCCAGTTTTATGCGATGTTTTGTTATCGACAAAGAGAAAATGCATAAAAAAACGTTTCTGTTTCCATCCAACTGGCTTCTTCCCGATAAAATGGTGTGCGTGATGATGCATCCCTAAAAAAACGAATTGTCGTATAAGTTTTGGTGTATCGCAAAAAAAGTTGCCCTTGAGCCATTTCCATTCACCTGTTGCACAAATTACATAGGCTAGTAGCCTGTTCTTCACCCATTTGAAACAAAACTTTATTATATAGGTTACTATTTAATTGTATAGGCCTACATAAAACTATTTTTATTAACAAGTGTTTTTTGTACTTAGTGAGGCCTATAGACTATTTAGATACTTGAGCATCAAGCAATATTCATAAACAGGTGCAGTTGTATTATTATTATTATTTTTATTATTCTTATTTTTCTGATTAACTGTATTGAAAATAGTAATGTTAATTTCATTTATTTTATTTCTCCTAACCGACAACCGACAGTCGTTAAGCCATTATTAACCATTAACCGACAAGATTGTTAAATTACTATTAAATTACTGGTTGTGACCCATTAAAATACCTAAATTTGTTTTCCAGGGATTCATTTTATACACGCAAACAAGCAGTATGAACAACAGAATGAGGATTCACATGGTCACAGCACACACCTGCAGCACTTCTGCAAATGAAGAAAAACATAATAAAGCTATATATAAAATAAATAAATAGGCTTATATGTGAAATATATTTTTGTCTAAAATGAATAAATTAACAAAACAAAAGAAAAAAACCTGCAACAAGTAGCAGCCTATAGGTAGAATTTAGTTTCATTTTTGTGATGTGCTCTCGAGAAATCGGCATCCTGTTTGTTTCCTTTATTTTACAAAAGCACAATGTTTTGTTTTTATTGTGAATGCACAAATAAAATAAATATTCAGAATTGTTTAGAATAATGTCTTACTCTTATATGACCACAAAGGGGTATTGTTAAGTTGTTTCCACTTTAATATAAGGGGGAGGGGGAGGGGGGGATTAAAAAAATAAATAAAATAAAATAAAATAAAATAAAATAAAATAAAATAAAATAAAATAAAATAAGTGCCGGCGCCTCTGGCATCCAGAAAATATAAGCTAACAAACAACAAATTAATTTAAAATGTTGTACTTTTTGTACAAAATAAACATTTTAACTTGCAACTTACTATAGGAACATCAAATTAAGATAGGTATATTTCAAAGCTAAAATTAAATGTAAAAAGATTGTGTTTATCAATAAATAGCATTTTCATCAAGCGCTAAATATTTTTCAGCAAAAAATCCTTGGATGAAAACCTGGCTAGTGTTAATTTTCTTGACGAATAATTGTCGGCGTAATTTTCTTCAACAACATTTTTTCACCAACAACGAGACGATAAAACCAAAACTATGACGAAAATCTATTGCCATTTTCGTCAACAAATAAAAACGAGACGAAAAGGTTAGAAAGGGACAATTTGTGAAGAGAATTCATTCAGAACGGAAGATGCATACATTTTAACTGTATCATAGCGTATTGATCTATCTGGCTGGCATACATTTTCTGCATGTCTCATAAGATGTTTAAAAATGTCAATATCTGGGAAGAGCAGCCATATGGATAAACACCGAAACAGTGCCTCTAACACAGCACACGAGTCAAACTGTCCATTTTGATGAGTATTCGCGTAAACACACTCAGTTACGTTTTAGGTGAATGTAAACAGTTGGGAGAACATCTTCTGTGTATCAGTATATTGCGTCCGTGCATTCGGTTTTAAAGGGACAGCAGCCTAATTTAGTTGCTATTGTCCAATTCCATAAAACACTTAATCTTATTTCTTACTTTTTATATTAATATTGTTTATAAGATGAATTCATAAGACTAAACATTAAAAATTAAAATTTATAACCAAGATACATTTTAGCTTGTTTATAAACCCCAAAAGTAAGATTTTTAATGATTTTTTTTTTTACAGTTGTTGTAAATATTAAGCATTCCAACATCTAATCTAAATATAATACATTGATTAAATTACTACAACATTTTCTGTATTTTTCTTATCTACTATGTAAACTTTCTTATAACAGTTCACATTAAACTATTACACTTAATGCACTTTACATTCAAAAATGATTGTCTGGTGCTTCCTATTTTTTAAAACATTTGGACAAATACTTAAGATTTACTACTGTAAAGCTTTGAATTTCTTGTATAAGAGGAGTCAAACGCACAAGTAGGATAATAAACCATCAGACATCATCATAACCTGTTATTTTATTCTTAAGAAAATGAAGAAAAGATGTTTGAAAGGAAGTGCAACTTTTTAGGAATTGCACCAATGAATGTTCTTACTTACAATTTATCTTAACAACTTTCTTCACTTTTATTTCAAATTTCGTGAATCTGGCTCTGCCTCCTCTGGCTCAAACACAATCCGGACAAAAGAGGTCAGTGATAACTGAAGCAATCCCTGTGTTTGCATTCACATTCATCCCACCGTGAACACGCATATGATGCCTAAAAATGCTGTGTAGGCTGGTACCTCAAAAAAAGGGTTTAAAAACAAAGCTTTTATCATCAGAAACAGATGCCATAGTGATGTTGAAAGCAAATTAGCACATGCACAAGTACTGGGTGAAATAGTAAATGTTGTATAAAACAATTAAAGCAGCATCATTTTACCACCTACAGTTTGAAACAGATTTTGTGTTGGAAGTGCAACAAAAAATGGGTTCACGCTGTCCCAAACCTACACATTTTAGAAAATTCACCAGCCAACCTCTGAATGTTTGATGCTGGGATACATAACTGCCAACTTTACACTGCCTCAAACTTACTGTGTGTGTTATTTGTCTTTAAAAGTGACTGTATATGCAATTAAACATGTTTACATTTCAAAACAGCTAACACACCGATTCAATTAATCATCATAACATAGTCCTTTTGAGAATTCATTTGAAGGACAGCACCAAAATAGATTTGCATTGAGCGCATTTGCATTTCACAACTTTCGGGCAATTTGAGAAATATGAAATGACATCTACACAAATTGCTGAACCCAACACATTATTTATTTTCTTAAAAAAGGAACTAAATGCATTAGCATGGTCACTATAAAAACAACATGATTTAATTGTGATTGACAGCCCTATTTCTCCCCATTGCGCCCACAGATTCGCTTCTATGCAGTTGGCAGGGACGCTTAGCTCATCGTCATGGCAACAGTTCGTGATGATGTCAGAATATGTCAGGGTTTGTTAAAAATGAAAACACATTGCTTAAACATTCTAAGAGCAATAAACAGGCACCATCAAAATGCTAACAGGGTTAACTCACCAATCCATTGGAGCTGACACAGTGTGAATTAGCCTTAAAAAAAATACTGTCTTGGGAGGTTCAAAATAGTGCCATGCTGAGAAAATATCAGCCATTTAAAAGAATCCTGAAATGCATTTTTTTAATAATTGCATAATATGTCCTGAGGTGCACTTACTGTATAATCTCAGCATGTTTCTTTATCAAAAACTGTCATAATTTAGATATTAATGGCCATTCTTTTCCCTGAATTTAGCCTTTGATTTGAACACTCTGTTGAAAGGGGCGTGTCTGCTGCGAGCCTCAATGTAAACACCCACTGCTGTGACTGGCTAACATTTTTGCATATGTAATGAGCACTGCATGTGGAGCTCTCTTGAAAGCCTTTACTGTATTTATACTACAACAGCCGCCAAGATGAACTAAATGTGAAAAGGGAATCAAAAAAAAGTTGAATCAAAGGTTGCTGAACACAGACTGAGCACACAACAATCACAATGATCTCCTTATTGCAACGCAATCTCACCAATACGTTCATCTGCAAGAGGTTCCGGGTTTCTATCCTGGACGAGCCCCAGATTATTACTGTTTCTGCATCAAGTCTTTACCCTGATTTTTAATGCGGGAGTTTCAGAAGGGTAGAAAACAATCATTCATATTTTAAACAATGGAGTTTTGAAACATGCAGCATGTTTTTATTGCAGTGTAACCTCTCATATGTGCAAAAATCAAGATTCTCAATTTCATGACCCCTTTAAGACAGCTGTGATTTTGATTATAACCAGTATGATCCAGGTTACTGTGGTAGATTAGGTGGTTTCTCTCTCAGATTCCAATAAGTTTTTACTCAAAGTTTTGAACATTTTTGTCAGCGTGAGTCCTCAGAATCGGTGACAGTAAGCTCTTTTTCTTCCTTTCAAACCAGTCACCAATAAATGTCACATTCTTCTCTTTTCCTCTGAATTATGCAGTTCCAGCAGCAGTCCCGATAAAAGAAAAAAAATGAGTGTGAAGCTAATCGCAGAGCTAACTGAAAGAGGCCTTTGAAAGCATGAAGAAAGGGAAATCTCTCTCAATGCATGGCTCTTTCGTCCTTCTTTAAGATGGAGTCCTAAATAAATCCTGCTTTTTTTTGCCTAATAGGGCCATCTGCTGCGATCGGGACCCTCCACTAAGAGACGCGCTCCCCGAGGGGAAGGAAATTCTCCTCATTTCTGCATCCTTCAGCCATGATGAAGATATATTGCTGGTCACTCGCTCTAAATCAACGTAGGAGTGACTGATATAAACCGTGCCCAGAACCTTTCATGTTCACACAGTGATTGTGCTTTTATTGCATTTCATTTAACTGCATATAAACGTCATCTGTCTTAAATGACGACGCACATCCTACACTGGGGTGTCTGCTAGGAGATTTACCTTTGCTTGCTCTGGTGTTTAACATGCATCCACAATTTCATTTGCGCATTTGTGCAAAATCAAGTAGACCCTTAGTAAACAAGAATACATGCTGGAATATACTGGAAAATATAATGCAATACATTAAATAATATATGTCCATATATGTGACCCTGGACCACAAAACCAGTCATAAGTAGCATGGGTATATTTGCAGCAATAGCCAACAAAACATTGTATGGGTCAAAATTATACCCATACATACCGTGATATATCAAAACTTCATTTTTGATTAGGAATATGCATTGCTAAGAACTTTGTTTGGACAACTTTAAAAGGCGATTTTCTCAATATTTTCTCAGATTCCAGATTTTCAAATAGGTGTATCTCGGCCAAATATTGTCTTATCCTAACAAACTACACATAAATGCAAAGCTTCTTTATATTTATTCAGCTTTCTGATGACGTATAAATCTCAAATACTATATTATACTGCAATATATGCATGTACCATGGCTAAATATTGATAAACATTGACAAACTGCACTATACTGCACTACATTTTTATATGAAGCTTTTTTTAATCACTCAATTTATTCATTCTTGTTCATGAGTTAACATGACTTTACATGTAAGCTGAACACATATGTATAAACATTACAAATTTCATATATGAAAATATGTGTACTTGTTTATAAGAAAAAACTTCAAATTTTAGAATTTTTGGACAATTAATTAAAGTTATGGCAACATAGTGGGTGAAAAAATTTAATGATTGAATGCTAAATAGAAATATATGGATATATATTACAATATATGTTTTATATATATATAATATATATATTGTGAACATATATTGCACATGCATATAGTACTTTAAATAAAGCAATAAGCCCTGTGAAGCCGTGGTTTATAGTGAATTTATAACAGCTAAGGGGCTTTGTTAAAACCCCCTTAGCGGTTATAAATTTACTAAAACGGTTACTCCATATACGTTTCTAAAAAAATAAAACAAAGCAAACAAAGTTTAATGATATTAATAAAAACATTATTCTTCCGCCAAACAATGTACACTGAAAAAAGTTTTCATCATTTTCAACTTAAAAACTTAAGTTCAGCAGCTGCCTTAAAATTTTAAGTTAAATCAACTCAAAACTACAAGTCATTTCAACTCACTACAATTAAGTGAGTAAAAATAACTGGTACTGTTAAGTTGATTTAACTTAAAATTAAGGCAGCTGCTAAACTTTAGTT
>JAHKKF010492883.1:0-17166 GCA_019740295.1 Labeo calbasu
TAAAAGAATAAGTATAATAAAAACATTTAAAAATAAAATTATAAAATAAATACAAATATTAAAAATCACTATAAATAGTAATAGCACAGTGAATTAAGTTTATGAATTAAGTTAATGGATTAATCTGATTTTCTAAATAATTAAAAATAATTTAAAATTATGTATAATTAAAAACACTTATATAAAATATAAATATTAAATAAACATAAATTTAACATTCATTATTTCCGAAATGCCCACACAGAGATTTCAAGTTGTGTTATTACACATTTATTACATAGTAATAGTAGAGTTTAATTTCATGCCACTGGCATGTGTACATAAAATGACATGCTAACAGAAATTAAACATGAAAAATATACCTAAATTTGACCAGATCAGTTTGTTGAATAGTGTAGAATTGGCTCCTGATGTAGTGTTTAGAATTCAATGCTGACAGCAGCAGTCACATGATACCACTATTGCAACAGTGTCAATACCATCTTGCCAAGAGAAATATTAGGCATATTCTTGTGTGCGTTTACATGTGTTTGTAATCAAAAAAGAGGTGGTTGTGTTTTATTTGGCATATTTTGTTGGTTAAAGCGAACTCAGATCAGCGCACACACATTGTTCTTTTTCACACACACTTTATACGCTATATGTGACCCAAAACTGCAAATTATGCTACTATCAGTGTTAAATAATATCAGTGCTACTAAGTCTGTCATCTAATTAGTGAAATCTCACATATATCACACATCACGCACTAAAAGTCATAGAGAAATATCTCACTGTTAACGTTAAGCATTAGTTCACTCAAAGCTGAAAATTGTCATAATTTAAGCTAAACCCATATGACATAGTTTGCAAATCTCATTCTCGCTTATAAAATATGTAGGGCCAAGTCTGATGTCACTGTCACAAAATATCATTGATTCTCCATTGTCAGCGTGTCAAACCTGGTGTAATGCATTTTGACCTGTCGTATTTTAATGTATGCAGATCATTTTGCTCTTTTTGGTGCTTTTTAAGCATTTTTTGGTATTTGACAGCTCCTTACTATTTTCTCATAACGTTTCCTCATGAAGAAAGTAAGTCATATGGGTATTGACTGACATGAGGCTGATTTCATTTCGCAATAAACTATTCCTTTAATGCCAGTTCTATGACTCAATAAGGGTGTGACACGATTACTAGATGTGATGTCACTCAAACGATGATGTCGTGCCACGATTAAGTCACTGCTACGGATTGACTCACTCCTAACTCTTGCTACAATGTTTTTAGATAAAATTTCTCTTTCTCTCAGTTTCAAATATGCATAAATGTAAGACCAGACCCAAAAACTACACAGAAAGAGAAAATCACGCGGGAGCATCATTTTACGCAAGCAATCCTTAATATGCAGGACTGGTAATTGCTCACCCCAGTGTGGGAACAGAGGCCTGTCAATCAAACCGAGGGGTCCCTGGAGATATGGAAATCAAGTTGATGACTGGTTCACCTGGATCATATTCATGCTTATATTCGGTGTTGTAGGCACAGTTATTCTATAACAAGACACCTTGTTGGGCTGCTGAGTTCAACTAGCTTTTTTTTTTGTGCTAATACAACTACTTCAACTAGAAACACAAGTAGATAATGAATTAGCATAACGATCGTTTGTAATTTGTTGTTATTGTTGGGTTTTACAGGATTTTTGAAGGATTCCGCAAAGCCTTCTGAATATTTAAGCAATGCAAAACATGAAAGCAATTTTTTTCAATTACAGTACTTATTGAAATTAAAAAATTAAAAAAAAAACGTTTTTTAATGCAATTAAAACATTTATTAAAAATAAAAACAAATAAATACAAATATTAAAAATCTCTAAATTAAATGAAAATATGTTCTAAATAATTTAAAATTATTTAAAATTATATATATATATATATTAATGTATCATTAAAAACAATTAAAAATATATACAAATATTAAATAACCATAAATATTAAACATTACTATAATAAGTAAAAATGCACTCACTATTAGTACTATAAAGATACTGGTGGCATCCACTTAAATACTAGTACTTTTGACATCCTTATTACAGACAGTATCTTGGATTGACCCAAGAGGAAATTGACTCTTTAGCCAAAAGCACACACACAGTCCATACTTTCACCTGGCAAGAAAGATGACCTGACCTCTGGAAACCTCTTTGACAGAGTCGCCAACAAACCAACCCAATGATAGAAATAGAGAAAAAAAAGCAAAAATAGTCTGAGAGAGAAAGGAAAAGAGGGAGACAGGTCTCCTTTAGTGTCTATTGTAAAAGGCTGAAGGCAAACAACTCAATAATTCATGAGAGCAAGATTGATTTTGGGGGCTAGCTCAGGGGGTAGTGGGGGGGCTGGTGTGGTGGTCTAGCTGGGAAATCATTAGCCCAGCTAACACACACACACACTCACAGAGGCAGGGCTGATTAACGGTTAGCAAGGCTGGGAGGGTCCCGTACCTTGGGGGCTGGCAGATTTACTACTTTTGTTTTCTTGCACACAAACACTGGCTTTATACCTCTTCTTTGTCTGTTTGTCTTCTCTGGGGAGGTGAATTGAGTGGTGGGTTAGACCAGGGCAAGAGACCAGGGAAAACAGACTGAAGCGAACAGGGAGTGAGAGAGTTTACTTGGCTAATGGTTGTGTTGATTTTTGTTTTGTCTGCGTGTCTTGTGTTCAGTTTTTATTTAGTCTCTTTATTTCCTTGCTTCTCTTTTCCAATGTGATTCCATTAGCATTTTGTATATAGAGCTCTCTTGCCTGACTTCAAGTCATGTTAAAATGGTCATATTTACAAGACTTACAAGTTTCCTTTTCTTTGTTGATGTATTTCCTATTGAAACAGGAAAATGGGGAGGAACATATTAAAAGGCAATTTAAAAGCCTACTAGCAAAATGTAACCAACAGGCCTTGTTTATGTCACAGCTATACGCCATGGTATTAGTGGGAGGGGCATTTTCATTCTAGCGACCATTTGATTGGATGAGAAAATTAGACACGCCCACAAGTGCAACATGAGTCATCAATTTTCTTGGTGTTTTCTCACAAAAAAGACTGTACATTTTCATTTATTTATATTAGCATAGAATTTAGCCTCAAAGCTAACAGTGTTGAGAATAACTAGTTACATGTAATTTATTAACAAAATTAATGTAACTGTAATCAGTTACAGTTACTAGGAAAAAATGTGTAATTAAATTACAGTTACTTATGAAAATGTTAAGGTGGGGGTTACATCTCAGTATTTTCACACACACCTACAAATTGAATTGATTTTTTTCCCCAAATTGCACTGCTGTGTGGGATACCAAAGTTTCAGGAGTTTAGGACACAGAACAGGACACATGCTTATTTGATAACTGTTTTATTTCCTATTTGAGTTTATGTATGCGTTATTTATTTTTTTTTTTGCGATTCACTGTTTTTTTCCAACCCGTCGTTAGATGTTAGTGTCTATGAAAAGATTCAATTTCAAAAACAGTACCATAGTTATTAAAATACATCTTGTTATGGTTTTAAATCTGTACCTCAGAACAATCTCAAAGTAAAAAGAAGTGCTAAAGTCTGATTTTGTGGTAGCTGTGCTTTAAAATTAAATTATTATAATCTTAATTTAAGTAATGAAGGTTGAAAACTGTTGAAAATATTTATTAGAAATGTTGGAAAGTAATGTAATCAGTTACATTACTTTAATAAAGAAATTGATATAGTTACACTACTCATTACATTTTAAATGGGGTAACTTGTAATCTCACTGTAAAAAAAAATGGAGTCAACTTAAAATAATTTGTTTGTTATTTGTTAAAGTAAATCGCTGCCTTTAAATTTTAAGTTTAGTCAACTCAAATAAGTTAAGTCAACTTGCTCTGTTAAGTTTTACTAAGTGACAACTTAGATATTCATGTTGACTAAACATAACATTTTAAGGCAGCGGGGTAACAAATTATTTTAAGTTGAAACCACAATTTTATTTACAGTGATTACATTTCCACAGTAACCTTCCCAACACTGCAAACAGACATGAACTAGAAGCCCTAAAACTTAATTTTCAAATAATAAACGATTATTTGACAAACTAATAATAAACTACATTATTTCAAATAAGTTTAGTTTGTTGGCATTTTGTTAACTGTGTATATACAGAAAAGGCTACTCATATTCCTAGCTTAGAAGGCAGTTTTGTGTCAAAACTGCATTTCCCATCATCCTCTAGGAAAGCATGATAAATACAGGTATGATAAAATACAAAGATATAGCATCACATACATATCTAATATACATTCCTTGCTCTTTGTTTTGGGAATAAATAAAAAAAAAATTGAAATATAAAATTGTCTATTTCTAAACATTTGTCATGTGTTAAAATTACCAGACCATTTTGTGAATTTCTTTGATTTTTATTTCATGTCATGTTTACCTGTTTTATAGCCTTTTATAGCTTTATGTTTCATAACTGACAAATTTTCCAACATGGACAATCTTATACTGAACTGAATCAACACTGAACTAACTTGATCTGAATAATAGCACTATAGTCTTCTGTACGGCAATTTTACAACAGAATTTGAATTTATTTCAATTTTGATGAAGTTTGCGTCTTTCATTTTGCTACTTTTCCTGTTTATGAAGCTGTTTTGAAACTATCAGTATTGTATAAAGTGCTAGATAAACACAAATGACTTGACTGTTCAACTCAGGCATGTTTCCTATGTTTTCATATATTGAAAAGGTTTATTTTCGTCACTGACACTTGGGTTTTGATGTGCCTCCACAGGGAGTGAAAAATTTGTCTCAAATGGAACGTAAAATATTGTACCTTGTTATGGCACATCCAGCAATCATTACAGAATTGAAACAAGTCCCTGCAGTGTACACAGAACCCATCTCGCACAGTCTATAACACAAGACAGCTAACCGACTCGACGCTCCAGGCATGTGAACGATTTTCTGCACGTGTCAGCAGACAGCTTACACAACGCTGAGAGGCACTTTCCCATCTCAACCAGAAATCGGCTATCATATGTCTCTCTCCACATATCAAAGGCGTAGATGTGTGTGTACAGCTGTACAAATGCTCGCCGGATACACATAACACCCGGAATATGGATGTTTCCACGCCATTCTTCTCGCCAATATCAAAAGAGCTTGAGGTGGCGTCTGATGAGACACACTCTTTTGTCATCGCTGGCTCCACAAATAATTCATAGACAGCAGAGTGAAGTCGAGGCACTGAGAACTCATACTGACAGCCACTACGTCCACATTCTTCCACCTGTCTTATCCTGTCTTCAGCAGAGACAAATAAAAGGACAACAAGACGGTTTCTCGCTCCGCCTGGTCAACTGTCTCCAGATGATGACCTCATTCATGGTCCATCTGATCAGATTTGGCAGGGGTTTGATTTTCCAGTGAAAAGACAGGATTGAGGCTATGAGAGTCCTTTGGATGAGGAAAAATGGTACGTTTAAATGAAAATTAAATAGGGATGTAACAATATTATCAATATTGCGATAGCAAAACTGTCCTGATATTATCATGGTCACGTGATGATATGAAACGATAGGTCGTCCACGCAAAAAGTGTAGTTTTTAAAATATAAATATAAACTTCTTATTCTAACATAAAAGATCTATAAAGTTGTGTTTTGGGCCATTATGCTTTGGCACAGTATCTGTCAAACGAACTAAAACCAAAAGCCCAATATGGCATAATCAAGCCTGTTTTTGCGGCACGTTTCAAAGGCAAGCACCTCAGAATGGATCAGTTCACTGTGAATGAATGCAGTGAACTCGTTTATTGCATTTGCTGTGAGTTTAACATGCGTTTGGGAACGCAGCGGCCACCAGTTAAGATTTATTTTTATGGCAGATAATTACAGCATTTCACTTGATTTGCATTTTTGTAAGCCTGTTTTCACAAAAGCTGGAGTATTTCTTCAAAATAAAAGCTCTACTGTACTGTCCGTCAAAATAAAAGTGCAGTATGAGTTGCTGACAGCGAGGGGTTTAAATGGGTAACATTACTGCAGTCCAAATTCAAAAATATCTCTTTTAAGTATTAGGAAAGAAGTATTGAAATTTCCCTACTGTAGTGTAAAGCAAAAAATAATATTTATATTTATTTATTATTTTACAGTGCAGTTGTTTTACAATATATGGCTGTTATTATTATTATTATTATTATTATATTGTTATTTGTTTGGCTTCCTAAAACACTCATGTGAATGTAATTTAGACTGAGACAGTATATCACAACTAAAAAAAGGGTTGAGTCCCTTTTAAAGTTTAGGTACAAGTCAATTCACTGACTTTTTATATTGTATTCTTATTATATTATATTGACTTATTATATTATATTGTTTCGTGGACTTCACATCGCGATATTCAAATTTTGATATTGTTACATCCCTAGAATTAAATGAGAAATTTCTCAAGTCTTAAGGTCATTGCACACTGAGTCCAAAATTTTTGTATGCAGTTTTCTTTTTTCTTCATTTTTTCGTATTCGTCATCCTTTCCTATGAAAATGCTTGCTATGGATGCGAAAGCGCAGAAAATCTAACTTGATCCAAATTTTTTTTATGACGGACAAAAGTTTCAGAGGTAGTGTGTAAACTTGATTGACACAACGTGAGGTATTTATTTTTTAACGTGCAAAAATTTTGGACGAAAATTTCAGATTCAATGTGCAATGACATTTACACTTAGTCCTAACTAGGAACGACTAATAAAGTGTCTAGAAATAAATCAAAATCTATTTCAGGCTGATCTGAGCTTCCAACTCAGGAAGTGCATTGGGCTGCGTATCAAAATGTCCCCAAAGCACTCTATTCTGATTTGGATTCAGTAATATGACAACTTGATGCTGATTCACTAAGGGTTCTGTCTATCAGACTAATTTGAAAAGTAACCTCAAAACACAATCTTTTTAAGTGATTCATTAAAAGGATTCATTTGGGGTCATTTGTGAGTCGGACTACACTGGATGCAGTATGTGAATGATTCATGAAAAAGCATAGGCTGATAAAAGTCATTATTTTGTGAATCAGACTACATGTGTCGTCCTGTATATGTTATTGCGTGCACCCCTTAAGGACACCACAAAATATGTGTTTTCTTGTAACTAAAACACTGGAAAACATTAAATGATCATTCTTGGGATTTCAGGAATTGATTCCGATGATGACTAATAAAAAATTATTAAAATTTGTGGTAACTCTTTAGAATAAGGAACACATATTCACTATTAACTAAGAGTTTCCCATCAATAAACTCCTAACTTGCGGCTTATTAATAATCAGTAAGGTAGTTGTTAAGTGTAGGTATTGGGTTGTGTTAAGGAATCTAAAATAGGCAGAATAAGGCATTAATATGTGCCTAATAGGTACTAATAAACAGCCAATATGCTTGCTAATATGCCTGCTAATACGCAACTAGTTAATAGCGAGAATTGGACTTTAATATAAAGTGTTACCCGATTTGTATCTAGCCTTAACATCAAAACATTTTAAAGATCACTTTTTTGTCAAGCTTCTTTGGTAGCTGTTCACAGTGAAATTCATATTGATCAATTCACATTCCATTCAGACCGGTTTAAAGTAGCTTTATATTGATTTACAAGCTATCATCTCATTTTACCATAATTCAGATTTCAAACTGTGGCATAAACATCAAATATGTTTATATTGGCTGTGATTTTGTTGCTTCACAACATTCTTCAACTTCACGCTAGAAACTTGCGTTGTGCCAAGATAGTTCAAGGTTATTTTAGAAGTAGAAAACGCATATACTTCACAAGATTAATACATTTCTGAACAAACTCTACACAGCCACATTGTGCATTTTTGTAAGTGTACTCCACATAATATTTGATATTACCTTGGGATCAACTCCCCAAGTCAAATTCCTAGTAAATCTTTGAAACTTACACTTTTCTGATTCTAATCATGTTAACAAAATCTCCTAACAAGTGCTTTGATTGGCATTAGCCGCTTACGACTTCCCCTCACAAATCCCTCCTTTGGCTCTATCTCTTGTGTGTGGACTTTCAGGTTCACTCTCTCCCTGCTCTGAACATCTGCTCGCTGTTGAACTACAGTTGGATTTGCCCATCTAGCTCCAAGAGCGCTAGTTAATTAGTGGATGGAGATTAGGCAGGATAATAGACAGGGAAAATCTCCTGATTATCTCGCAGAATCCTGGGAAAGAGTTGCATTATAGCAGAGATGCCATCACCTTCTTATTTGTGTCTGGTTTAATTACTGCGGATGGGTCACATTGAGAAGTGGCTCTGATAGACGTGGGATATGATCAGCACAGCTGAGGATCATTTTCCGGTGGCTAAATAAAGAATATTGCAGAAAGGAGGGAGCTTGCAGAAAAAGTTTAAGTTTAAAAAAAAGCAGAAACGAGTTATTAAAACAGATCTTCTCGTTTCCCCTTACATTTAAAGTGAGGATTACATAATAAATGAACTGCACATTTTTAAGGTTCACTTTAAATGTTAAAAATAATTTCACTGTCCACGTTCCCAAAAGTATAAAGGTCAGTTTCCCACACTCGGATACAGCTTAGCCCCGGTCATAAATATGGCCAATGAATAATCATTATTATGCAATAAACCAGATCTAAAGCTGTGTGTTTTCAGGAAAGAGGCCCAAAAAAGAAAGGGTCAAGAACTGGAGAGGATTCAAGATTCTAGTAGACCAAATTCAGCCAAAAAGCATTGCAGCCTATTAAGGGGCAACTGGAGAAGCACACTGGCGGTCTGTATTATGGTTTTTATTTATATAAATTCCTCGATTTTTTGGTGAACCAAAATTAGTACAATGACAAGTAACTCCTCCATTCCCTGAGGTAACTGTAAAATTACTGTAAACTCTAAACAATGAATAGAAATAGCAACAAAGGCTTGGGTAAATAAAAAGGCTTATGCAAATCTCTATTCTTTGTGTTAATCTAATTTGTTAGCAGTGTTTCGCTACGCAGTCTGATGTTTTTATTCTCTTCTCTTTACCCCCTTGTGCGCAGTTCATTATAAATGGCCGTGAGGGAAGCGTCTTTTATTATTTACAGTATTTACTTCAGGGGAAGTCATGGCTTGTGTCATATTTATCTTGCTGAAAAATGGGCTGAGGAATGCACTTCACCCCCTTTGAACACAAGGAAATGTAGCGCACTACTGATACAGCTCATGATGGGTATAACTCAGTGGGCGATGATAAGATATGTCTCAATCTGATTGTTCACAGAAAAGTGAGCTTTTTTTTTTTTTAAATGATGTCTTAATGTCCTTACTGCCTATCTGAGACTTGACTATGTCTATGCAGGGTCAGAGAGCTCTCAGATTTCATCAAAAATATCTTCATTTGTGTTCAACGAAGGTCTTACGGGTTTGGAATTTGGTAATTAATGACAGAATTTTCATTTTTGGGTGAACTATCCCTTTAAGGATGCAGTACATACATGCAAGGGAGTTGTCCCATCTGAGATGGAGAGAATAACGGTGGGGGGAGCGTGGGATTTTACGAGAACCAGTGATCCACGTTATGACTGAGTGTGTGTGTAACCCAAACCGGGCACCAGAGCAGGCAGGTCTAGCATTACACAGCCTCCAGGCAGCTACATCTGCACTAGGTCTTGTCCGACAATACACAGAGACTGCAGCCAAACTCACACACACACTGACATCATCCAGTGGCGGCTTCTGCTGTATGTTACTCACACCCACCGAGCACAGGTAGCTGATACTGGAGCCACAAAGTCGTCCCACAGGACAAAAAAGAAGAACCTGGGGCATTTTGATTGTGATTGTTCTGAACAACACCGTAAAATATGACTTTTACTTCATTCTTGTGCACAGTATGCACATCTTTTCCTAAACAATCTCACTGCGTGGAATGTTGCATCTTTTAATTTCCAGAAACTGCAGCGATTTTTTTTAAATCTCTATTTTAGTTTTGAGGAAGGAAATAGTGACGAAGAAAGCGGTCACGTTGCGAGAGGTCAGCTTTGACCTCGGATGTCAGGGGTCGTGACCCCATAGAGGGCCTGGAATAATAATCAGCGTGACGGCAAACAGATGTCATTCATTTTTTAAGCGTGGTAAAATTTGTAAACTTGTGTTTTCCACAAACTCCCTCTTTCTCTGAATAGCGCTGATGCTGTAATACATCAATGACAACTCAAACCGGACTAAGAAGGCTCATTTTTGTTGTGGAACTCCCTTCTTTCCTTCTTTCCCGTCATGCCTGCAGGCTTTTTAAGGTGATAGATGGCGCTCTGTGTCTCGTGCCAACAGCACAGCCATGGCAGACCCCTGGGGAGGCTGAACTGCCATCAATAATACAGAGACCGGTACAGACTCTCAGTCTAGACTAAAAGAGCTAGGTTTGGACACTGGTTAGGTCTAGTCTGATTATGACATTATTATTAAGAACTGGCAAAATACCAGATACAAATCTGGGTCAAACCTGTACAGGTTTTTAAATGTAAAAATGGCAAGGACCCCTAAAGATGGTGATCCCCATGTGAGGGATAAAATTCCTAAAACACAAGGCAGCTGTATATTTTCAAGCATGGAGATGCATTTATGCTTGGGAGGAGAAACATGAATCATGATATTATAAATATGTTTACGTTTAAGACAGCAATGCTATGTTTTAATATTAAAATTTTGAAGAAGGCGGCTTTTATGCTCACCAAAGCTGCATTGATTTAAAAAAGGCAATAAAATAAATGAAAAAAATGTAACAATAGTGATATTTTGAAATGTTATTATAAAACTAAATTTTTAATTTAACATATTTTAAAATGTAATTCATTCTTTTAATAGCAAAGCTCCAGTTTTCAGTGTCACATGATCCTTCAGAAATTATTTTAATGTGGTAATTTGCTGCTGAGTAAACATTTCTAATTATTTTAAATGTTAAAAACAGTTGTGCAGCTTTTTTTTTTTTTTCTTTTTTTTTTTTTTGTGGAAACCATGATGCATTTTTCTCAAGAATCACAAAAAGTTTAAAGGACAACATTTATTTAAAATAGAAATATTTGTAACATTCTAAATATTTCAGTGTCAACTTTTAATTAATTTGAGGTGTCTTTGCTGAATAAAATGATTAATTCTTATTAATAATATTAATACTATTAATTTTTTCATTAATTATTATTAATTAAAAAATCTTATTGAGCTTAAAATGTATATATTGTAGTCAGTAAGATTGTCATATTAACATTTAACCTTAAAAATATACAAACAATTTGACATTTTAAATTTAATTTTCAGTTATTATGGTAACAAAACAGGGAAGCCAATAGAATAAGCAAAACCCAGTCCTAAGTCAAAAATACACTGTATGGGTCAAAATTATCAATTTTTCTTTTTTGCCAAAAATCATTAGGATATTAAGTAAAGATAATGTTCCATGAAGATATTTTGTTGAAATTTCTACCATAAATATATCAAAACTTAGTAATTAGTAATTTGCATTACTAACAACATTAAAGGTGATTTTCTAAAAATGTTTTTATTTCTTTTTATTTATTTATTTTAGGGCTGTCAAACGATTAATCGCGATTAATCACATACAAAATATAAAATTATATAAAAATTATAAAAAATACATATACTTGTAAATATTTCTTAAATACATACATGAATGTGTTTGTATTTATATATACCTAAAAATTACACACAGTACACACACATACATTAGGCAAACTCAACGCAAACTTTTATTTTATTAAAATTAAATTAAATCATATTTTAAAAAATGACCCTTATGACTGGTTTTGTGGTCTGGGGTCACAGTTAAGTTTTTTTAATTATTTGCATTTATATTTTAAATAATAATAAAATAAGGTAGCGGGATCAGGAAATGAGGCAAACCATCCAAGTTCAGATCGAGTCATTACATATAAGCATATAATCTGTCCAACTATGTCTTCGACTGATCAGAATAAGTTTTAGCCAAGTCCACTAACAAAATTACTCAGAATATTAGTGTAATTCATACTGTTGCTCAAAAAAGTGGTCTTTATATGACAGATTATCATTACCATGAACCAATTTTGCAGCTTAGTTTCCAGATGGGCTTGGTCCATCTTTAATGATGACTGTATCACACTGTTAGTGGTACAGTATGACAGCATCATCTCACAGTGGAGTGGAGTCTCAGGCGAGTGACAGAAAGAGTGGCCTCAGCACCTAGCCATTGGTTCATTTCTATTTCAGGTTCAATCTTTTATTTAGTCACAACATCCCAGTGTCATGAAATATTCATGGCAGCATGTTTCTCGTCTAATACCGCTCATGTCCTGTAACGCCCTGCCATCTTTAAATATTTCTCAGAACAAATGCACTCTAGCCTGTTCGCCTTGCTCCGCCTCTGCCGCTCACCTCCGCTGGGCCTGCACGGGAACGGTCAACCGCTGCATTAATGTGTGGATGAGCCCTGACACTGCAGGGAGGATTTTATTAAAAATGTATCAAATCTTTACAGAATAATACATTTGTAGAATCCTGTCTTTAGCAGTGCTGCGGAAGCTACTTCAGCTTGATTATTTAAGTAAAACCAATATATATTATTAGTCAACAGAAAATGACTTAGATTTCCCTCAAGCGAAAGAGAAATTTTTGGAGAGTGTTTCAGCTGGCTCGATTGAGAGGCAACAATATAATATGACATAAGAACAACCGTTTTTGCTGTTTCCGTAGTAAATTTATAGCTCAGAACGAGGTGAATCCCATGTAACCCATGTCTTAACACACGTCATGGTGGTTCCAATATGAAAACTGCAAGTTGGTAAAAAAAAAAAGAGTAATGTAAGTCTTGAACATTGACTATGAATGCTGACAATATAGGCCAGTCTTACTGTGGTCTACACCTCATTAATTTCAGCAGGGGCCAATCTGACAGGTTTCAGGGTCCGCGCTGCCTTTGCTAGGGTTTCTGCAAGAGTCACAAATGACGGAGGGGCTCATTTTTAGCTGTAGCACCCCCCACAACCCTGCTACAGTCTCCACAGCTGACAGTGATAAATAGAGCTGTTAGGACTCAATGTGACAGACCAGACAGTTAAAGACTGTTACTGTATTTACATGCAACCTTATATTCTGTTATTCTTAGCCAAACGGAACAATTAAAGGGATAGTTCACCCAAAAAATGAAAATTCTGTCATTAATTACTCAACCTCAACCTCAACCTAGCAACGCAACTGACACTTTTTTGGGCCAAAAAGGTAGTAAGGACATCATTACAATAGTCCATGTGACATCAGTGGTTCAATCGTCAATTTAAGAACCTTAATTTTTAGGAATATAAGAAATTGTTGAATAAAGTCGTTAATTTATTTTTCTTTACGCACAAAAAGTATTCTTGCATCCTTGTTAATTTTGGCAGCAAATTTTGATTTAGTCTTAGAATTGAGTGTACGCATGTACGAATGTACACATCTATCCTCCTAACCATGTAGCTGATTCATTCTGAATGAATCTCTTCCCAAATCGTCCCTCTGTAACATTTTGTCTCATTTTTATTAGTTGATGAAAATGTCAATGATTTTCATCACAGTTCTTGTCATTCAAAATTTTTGTTTTATTATCGTCTCTCTTTGGTCGTTGGTGGAAAAATATTGTTGATGAAAATTCTGCCGAACATTATTTGTCAGCGAAATTAACACTGCTTGTTTCTTTGTAAAATTAGGGTTAAACCACTGATGTCACATGGACCATTTTAACTTTGTATTTTAACGATGTGTCAACTGCATTGCTCTCTATGGAGGGTCAGAAAGCTGTCAGATTTCATCAAAAATATCTTTATCTGTGTTCAAGAGATGAACGAAGGTCTTACAAGTTTAGAACGACATGAGGGTGAGTAATTAATGACAGTATTTTCATTTTTGGGTGAAATATCCCTTTAAGCTTTGTTGGGAAGTATGAAAAATGATGTACTACATGGCTAAGCACATGTACACTTCAAGTGCATTAAATCCGCATTAAATATTAAGCATTATGAACAGCAAGAATGTCATACAGAATGATATTTTTATATGGCTTGTTGAACTATACTAAATATTATTAATATACTTTAATTAAATAAGTTACTTAGCTGTGATTATTAAATATACTAAGAGATAAATTTCACATTTAGACTTTTAGATTAAATTTATACATTTGTGTATAGAGAAGAAAACTGAACTCTGTATCAAAACGTGACAAAATAAATGGGGAAGCATTAGGAGTCCTGACATATATGTGACCCTGGGCCACAAAACCAGTCTTATATTTGTAGCAACAGCCAACAATACATTGTTTGGGTCAAAAATATAGATTTTTCTTTTATGCCAAAAATCATTAAAAAATTAAGTAAAGATCATGTTGCGTTAAAATATTTTGTAAATTTCCTACTGTAAATATATCAAAACTTCATTTTTGATTAGCAATATGCATTGCTAAGAACTTCATTTGGACAACTTTTTCTCAATATTTTAATTTATTTACACCCTCAGATTCCAGATTTTCAAATAGTTGTATCTCAGCCAATGGAAAGCTTATTTATTCAGCTTTCAGAGGATGTATAAATCTCATTTTCAAAAAAAAAATGACCCTTATGACTGGTTTTGTGGTCCAGGGTCACATGGTTTGAGGTATACATTATGTGCGTTATGCTGCAATGTTCAATATAGCACATGTTTGAAATAAGGAACCCTTTTCCTACATTTATTTCTGGTTACTTGGCAATACCTGATGAGATTGAATTTAGATTTTTTTTATAAGAGTTTCCCCTCTTTCCGCTTTCCCAGTTCCCACTCGCACCGAACGACCTTGAAAATCTGCAAGCTCGACAGGAGCTTTAAGGATTTTTAAAGGGCTGATTTCATCACAGACGTGTCGACTAATGACAGGATCACAGCTTTCAAAAAAAGACAAGAGGCGTGGGGGGGAGGGGGAGCCATATCAAAAAACAAACCACTCAGACGTTCTCCTTTGAAACACGATACTGGCGTCCTCAACAAATTGTGGGTCAAACCCAAAAACCGGAGAGATAAAAAGGGTTAAAATGATGTAATGGCAAAGCTGTTCATATGCTACATCAATGTTCACGCACACACACACACATAAACTCGGCACGCTGGCAGCCCCCTCTGCCGCGCCGGCGTCACCCATGCCGGTTTTCGCGCCGGCTGACGCGACGGGGGAGCCTTTCTCGCCGAGAACTGGGAAGGAGACAGGAGAGCGAACGGACGGGTGGCAGAGGACGTGTTGCGGCCCCCGCCGTGTTTGTCAAACAAATTAAACGTGTTGGAGATTCCTCACCTGCCTTGCGCACCGCTGCCGCATATGGCCCACCCGTTCAAAATAAGGAAATATGCATACATTAGCATACCTAATAACCAACCCTCTCCATTTAATATGCAAATGCGCTGAAATATTACTGAACGCCGTCTGTTCTAAATGAATAAATTTGAATTGCAATTAGAATAATCCTTTATAATTAATGAAAACTGTCAATTTTGGTTCAGGAGTAATTTGATTAACAGGATGATGGGATGATGGTTGGGGCCAGTTTGGGGGGGGGGGGAAGGCAGACGGGGGAAACGACGGTACCGTGACTGTTCATGGGCGGCAGGGAGGACCCCTTCATTATTGATTACACTGTCTAATGAACCCTAGGAGTACGGCCTAGGCCACGAATCCTGGCTGATTTGATAGGCCAGCCTCTGAGGTGATGTTTGAGTTAATCAGGGCAAAGCCGACCCCTCCGCAACCCCCCTTCTTTCGCCCCGTCCTCTGCAGGAATTTGGAAGAAGTCATTAAAAAACCATAAAGAAAGCAGAAAAAGCAAACTGCCACCCTCATAGTAGGTGACCTCATTCCTGACTGCTAAAGAAAGCAGTGTGTGTGCTGACGTCATCACTGAACCGCATACATCGTCATTGTGTTTTTAATGCATTTGATTATGCATTAATTTTTATTCTCTATCTTGTGGTCAGCTCATTGAATTGTGGCTGTTTAGCGAACAAAACATAGTGTTTTTTCTCACTGAGCAACTGTTCGCCAAATGATGTCTGCATTATATCTCGAAATCAAATGCAAGTTTATTTACATATACAGACGCCAATCCTTCATTCATAAAGAAGCTACACAGACCAGATTCTCAAACCCAAAAATCCAGAGCACTTCAAATGTGAATAAACAAATGTGCTCCTACCTGTTTGTGCAAATTGCAGCGAAGACCCACGGGACATGAAAGAGAGAAAGAGAAACAAGGAAATGTTGATTAGTTAATTATACAGTTAATTTTAAGCCATGTGCTTTGAAAGCCAATATCTGAATAACATTTGTAAAGATCTCCAAAGGTGTAAAGTAACACAGATGGAGACGGCTTACAGTTACAACACATTAAAGAGGCTGTCACAACATGAAATGCATTACGAAAGCAAAGCTGGAGGGGCTTTTCAGTTTTCTTTCTAAATAAATCTCACCAGCATTATAAAAACAGAAACAGTTTTTTTAAGGGGAAGGGGGTGGGGGTGTTAGGATGGAAACACATGTATGGTGAGATCATCTGTTTGGAAAATGGAAGAGCACAAACCAGGAAATGTTCAAAACGCTACTACTCAGCTGTTTAGGCATAGCAATTGGAGGAGAAACTTTTTTTTTTTATAAAATCTGAGGAAGTACAACACATGCCAGACTCAATTAGATGTTTGTGTACCAAAATGTATACCTGCTGTTTATAAACACTTAAACAAGCATAAGATAAAAGATCTCATGAAATTAAAGTGGAGATTGAAATTTCTGTGAGCAGTGATGTCATCGCATTTTTTTTCCATCTTGGAAAATGGGCCAAACAATATTTATACAATAAGGCCTCACAGATCAAAAAAAGCATATACATATTGCTGTCTAATAAAACACTCTCTAAAAAGACAATGTCCTTTCCAAATACCATCACTCTGCGACTGGCAATAGCAAGTAGAAAATCACTGTTTTGATGGATTGTATTGTTAACAAAATATTTTTTACAGTTTGTGGCTTAAATACTACACTAAATGTTTATATAATATATATATATATATATATACATACACACATAACATGTAAATATATATACATTATATATATATATATATATATATATA